>BQNB010115484.1:0-21552 GCA_026074375.1 Tanacetum coccineum
TGAGTTCATATATAACTGATAGATTGTACATCATCTAACTTAATAGATGGATATTTACATTTATGAAAATTGCGGGTTGTTTTATGATGTGCCTAGTTAGGAGGGTTACCTTCAGGTATCTCCGGTCTGAACTAGAGGGAAAGAGTGTTGGTATGGTACTGATGTCTAGTCAGGAGGGTTACTTTCGGGTATCTCCGGTCTGAGCTAGAGGGATAAGGATTTGGATTGATCCAAGAGCGATTGAGTTCGTCTGCTTGGTGTTTGAATGATTAGATTGAATTGCATGTTAGCTTGTATGCTAGTTAGCATAATTGTCATGCAAAAGTGTTGTTTTATGATCACAGTAATTTGGTTAATGATTTTGGTAATGGATTAAATATGTGTGTCTGAAAACCTATGTTTCTCACCAACTATTGTGTTGACGTATAAGCATCATTTTCAGGTATTCAGCAGGATGAGGTTAAAGTTAGGAAAAGTGGCTAGATGGACCGTAGGCAGCTGACGAAGTTTAGTTATCTAGATTTCGTTATTTGTTTTGGATGATGGATGTTATCTGACTTGTTTTGTTTGGATGTTTAAATGTTTGCATGTCATGACATTGACATGAACTGCCTTTATTTTAATGTCAGACGCCTTTTTGATTTTGTTGATATGTTTGGGTATTTTCATGACACTACATGTCTATACCTTGTATTTTTATGCATGTTTTAGTTTCTCTATATAGACGCCAATGTGTTGTGATGATTCTCTCTCTCGTCACGCCTCGTGTATCCGCCTTGACGGGGTGTGACAATATCTACTTAGCAAACATAGCATCTAACATTTCTTAAATTGCTCAAACATGTCTATGAATATCTCAAACTTCTCGTACAAAACTAAGAACTTCTAAAATTGCTCAAATATTTTCGGATCTAACCGTGAACTATCCTTACATGTAGCCATAATAATCAATTGATGCAACAAAATCAAACCAATATAAGCAACTGAACCAAATATAATCAGACTAAATGCCAATCCAAAATATGGCTGCAAAACCCAAATCCCTTAAAGAAACCGAAACAGATTCAAGAAACTAACCAAACTTAGTCAAAAGGGTTATCGTGTCTTTTAAGGAACCAAATAACCACGTGTACAAGAATTCATAAGCAAATAAATCAACCAATTTCTTCTATTAAATTAATTGTCGATCGAATACTATCCCAACGATTACTTAAATCAACCAATTAATTGCCATGTGTAGTCAAGCCCATCCAAATTCAATTTGCATACATAATAAAGTATCATAAAACTTACAAAAGTAATTAAACCATGAACTGGAGAAAGATTACCAGCGATCAAGTTCGCTCTACGAATATCGATGCCGGCTTTGATACCATGTAGAAGCTAACAAACCAAAAATGGCTAACTTGTATTACTTGAATTAATGCTAAAGTAGATGAGTAGAAAGAGTATTTATAAGACAAAAGTAGGGTTAAACCCTAATAGCTAAATGGGTCATAGGCATCTTATGGGCTATATGCTAACAGTTTTCACTTTATTTTCCAGGTCACATAACACATATTCAGCAAAGGCTCTCTTGACGTCATGAATGAAAAGGTTGGCTCGAGAGGAAAGACGACTCATGGATGCTCGTCATATAGATATATTAACTTTACATGGAACTACATAAAAAATGTTGATTTGTTTAGCCAACTCAAATAGATATAGATTCTGCCAAGGGAGATAAAGCTTTCAAAGAAGATTTTTTGGACGGGTGCAAGGCCCAAAATTATCAATCACGACTGTCTGGGGATAAGACTAAATTACCAACTAATCTTATCATATCTGCAAGATCAGTAGCTTCACAACCATGCGGATTAAACCGCCAAGCCCAATTACCATGCCACTCCCCGTTTTTAAGCCACCGACGATCACTAACTTTACATTTCTTATTTGTTTCAAGCATGTATAATCGAGGAAAAATTTCCATCAGTTTCTTACATTCCTTACACCAAATGTCACGCCAAAAGTGTGTTTGAGAATCGCTTGAAACCTCTTTTATCATAGATTTTTCAAATGAGATATCTAATAACTCAATGTCTTTACAATTACTCTTAATACTTTGCCAAACTCCAAAACACATATTAGAGGAGTTGTTTGATTCAAACCCTCTATGTGGCCTGCGTATCTCTTTAATAACTTTTTTTCCACAAAGCATTATCCTTATTGCTAGATCTCCATTTTCACTTTCCTAATAAACTCATATTTTTTATCTTCAAATGCCCTAAACTCAATCTGGCATGACTTTTACTAGTAAAACATACCTTTTGTCAGTTTACCCAGACAATCTTATTTTCATTTTCCCCGATGCCCCAAAAAAACCGCACTCTAACAGATTCTATATCGTTTAAAACTATGGGTCAAGCTTTAAACAATGAAAAGTAATAAAAAGGTATTGTAAATAACAGTTCTTTACAAAGAGTTAGCCGCCCTCCGATTATAAGGAGCCTAGATTTCGAGAAGGCTAATCTTTTAAGAAAGTTATTAATCACTTCGTTTCAACTTTTCCCCTTTACGCATATCGCTGCCAACAGGTTGGCCCAAATAAACAAAAGTTAGCTTTTCATGGACACAGTTAATGGCATTAACGACATTTTCAACTTCTGCAGGATCTACCTCCGCGTCATATAACCTGATCTTTGATAAATTAATGCATAATCCCGAGGCCTTTTGGAAATTGACAAGAACACGTATCAAATCTGAAGCATCTGTATATGACCATTCTCCAAAAAACAAAGTGTCATCAGTGTACTTGAGAAAGCAAACATTTGAGCCATCGTTACCTAAAAATAACCCTTTAAGAACACCTTTATTGCAAGCCCTGAGAATTAAAACTTGCAGTGACTATGCTAGGAGTGAGAACAAGAACAGGGAAAGAAGATCGCTTTATCTAATCCCTCTCTCCATTTAGAATTCGTTCTTTGGACAGCCATTTATCAAAACCGATATTAAAGTGAACTATAAGCAAGCCTCAATCCATTTACCGAAAGCCATTTGTCACTCATTTTCTAATAAAGATGAAAAACTCAATTACATCATCTTTTTTCAAAATTAAATATTTCATAACCCGTTGATTGTAAGTAAAACTATTCACACCATCATGTCGAGCCCAAAATCATCTTTCATTAGAGGGTCACATATATATATTTTCGACAAACTTTTTTTCAAGTTAATTTTGTGAGAGTTGAAGTTCGCACCCAGAAGAATTACATGTGATTTGTAATATGAAAAATCAAATGTTATTTGTGAAATCATATGTGGTTTTTGATTTGAAATGTAAAATTCGCATCACAAAATTACATATGATTTCGAATTTTCTAATATTTAACACGCAAAGAAAAACGTAAATAAATTTTTATCGAAAGTATGTATCGAGCCTTCGTTTATTGAAGATAAAATTCTCGTCGCGATTATATATTATTTGATGATCTGCTGTTTGTAAAAATTTTAGTTTACAAAAGACAATGTGAAAAAAGAGTTTTCTGAATTTTATGAAAATAAATTATCAAGATTTTCCTATTTGATATTTGATTTTTTCTTCATCTTTATCTAACCCATCCTTACGTTTAAATCGAAAACGACTCATCCATGACATAAAATTATCTAACTCCAAATTGAAAGCTACGTAAGCAAAAAGACATCTCAAAACTAAGATAGGAATTAAAGTTAATCAATACACATATTGGATTTATTAGTTGATTTGTACGTTTACCAAAATGTATCGAGCCATTATTAATACATACAATTATTTATATGGAAGATGTCGTGTGTCGATGGTAATACTATAAGGAACATGTCGAAAATGTCAACTATTATTATGGATGAAAATGAGAAAAAGAAAAAAGTCTAGATCGAACCACTTCCGTTAAAGAAAGTCAAACAAGCTCCATTAAAATAAAAGGAGCACCATACGCGTTGCTTCTAGTCTTTAATTAATTACCATCGAGATTTATCAAAGTTTCAACCATGTAATCGAATGCGTCGGCATTTGACTACATTATTTCTTTTGCATAGTGACAATATTACTATACACTAGTGTGGGACCGATATCATTTTCCATTAGAAGAATTCAAAGTCAAGATAACATATTAATGGATAATCTAAATTCCAATACCATCATCAACCGCCCTATGCTATCGTCTACTAGCTAATGTCCCTTCATATTTAACCAATATGTGTCTAGTTAAATTCGTTGGTTAAATTGCTACTTTTAAGCTAATGTTTATGTGTTCTCATGTAATTCCAAAACCTATATTAGTGCTTGTTATGGTTATGATGCTAAGAAGTATATGGTTAATACACTGTGTGTTAATCAGAGTATTTCCTTATACATATCGTTTTTGGTACGAGGCTTATAGGTGTGGGAATTATACATATTAAACAATTAATAGACACGAGTAAACGCAATGAATAGATATGGTTAGAGTTGTTTTTGGTTTTTTCTTGAAGCTGACGTTCAAGTTCGCTGGGTTGGCGTACCTGTACGCCAAAGTTTTTTCGTTTGGCATCTTCGTCGGTTTTGAGGATGGTTCTTCTTTTCATCCTTCTCTCGGGACTTGTTTGGGGTTTCATCAAAATCCATCTCGAAGTGAAAACCGGTGGCTCGGCCTCCGGGATGAGGGGTTTTTCTTTTGCCGAAGTGAAAACCGATCCGTCGGCCTTCGTGTCAAAAGTTTTTTCATCCCTTTTGATTCCCTCGCAGTTAAAGTCTCGGGATTTTACCATTTTTTGATGTTATGTAATTCTTTTTGTTGACTCTATTGTACTTTAAGTTTCTAGCGTCTTGCTAGACGCTTTTTTATATATTTTCCATCTTTCCCGTTCAAAAAAAGAGCATACATTAATTGACTTAACTAATTATCTTGTTTACTTTTTCTTGTGATTATCAAAGATCAAACGAATACACTTTTGGACTAGGGATTCACGAATCACAAATATGAAACAATAAAGATTTTTAAAAGAAGAATCGTCTATGGTTTCACACACACTTTTATTGATGCAGATGCGGTCAACGAGCGAGTTAACGTGACAAATACGCTTGGCGCTTATTTTTCGGCAACAAATTTCTGTGGCGGATTGGGCTGAAATTCGCATGGTCACTCGGAAACGGCCCAACGGGGTCGTTTTGGGCATTTCGAGGTCGTTTCGGGCCTCAAAAGAGCGTTTTTTACTTTTAGGCTTTATTTTGGACCTTTTTAATTATGTTTTGCATGGGATTTTGTTTCCTTTTTATTCTAGAACTTATCCTCCTTTATAAGGATGTTTTTAGGGTTGTCTCTGGCAGCTTTTTTTGAAGAAACCTACGAATTTATTAAATAAGAGAATTTCGGATTAGTTCTTATGTTTGTGTGGTTTATTTTAATCGATCTGCATTATTTATTAATAATTCAATTAGAATGTTAGTTCTTGTTAAACAATAAGCAATAGTTAATTACTTGGATCTTAAGCAAACCGAAAACCTTCACTGAGGGTTTCGATCGACACAAGATGGAAAGAGAAGAAGAAAAGAAAAAAAGATTGCTTATGGTGTTCAAGATTAGCAAATAATGAATAAAGGGTTCATTATTTATAGGCTAATAACTTGGCTTGCAAACAAAGCTATCTCAATCACTTTAGGATTTCAAAACCGGTAGAACCTCCTTAAGAAAGGGGTTTCTAGATTTCTCAATATTACATGTAAGTCATTCTCTTTAATAGCTAACAAAGTTTATTTTTTTCAAAGGTGCTAATGATCGCACAATATATACACATTTCAATTTGGTTCTCGGCTCATGTCTTCCACAAAATCGATTTGCAGTTCGGTTCGGGTCGATTTTAACCAGACGCTCAGCCAATTATAAAAGTGTGAAGTAAGTGAGAGAGAAAAAATAATTTAAATTGTAATTAATTGTCTTTTATAAATAGAAGTATTTTAATATTACGACATTACTTTTCTTTAAACGTGTTTTCCTTTTGTTAATATAGATTAAGATGATTATATGTATATCCTTAGGGATTAATGTCTAATTTTTTATTTTATCTCAATTAAAATATGATATAAGTTGCCCAGATCTGAAGTGATTCATCTACAAATTAATTGCCTCGTGTATTCACGTTCCAAGATTTCATGAATGATATGCCAGAATACATAACATGAGTTGGAAGTTGGAAGTAAGTCGGGCATAAAATTTGGTGTACTCTATTTATTTCAAAGTTATAATTCTAAGATTTTCAAGATTTGATCTCTTTAATGGATCTTCTCTGATTTCAGCGTTGTTCATTTATAACACATATTTTTCCTGGAAGATAGAGATATATAAGTTTAAATTGTAATTCTCCTCCATCAAAACACATTTTGTGACAGCAAAAACATATGAAAACATTTTTTATAGGGTTATGAGGTTATCGTAGTGTTCAACTATTTGCATAATCTAATAATAGCAAAAGACATCTCGAGGTTAGGGTGTTTCCGTCAATTTACACATTTTGTGAATTTAAGCATTCTTTTCCTATAACTTAATAAAAAAAATATATTCCTTCAATCACTCAAGTTATAAGATACCTTCTGACACACATTTTAACCCAATAAAACATTAAAAAAAATGTTGCATACCTTGGCTAGTAAACTTGTCGTAATGCCTTATAAGTTGAGGTGAGTGTGGTGGCAAGCCATATGACTGAATTATGCTCTAAAACGTAAGGTGATAACTCTTTCATGGAGAAAATTTTAATTTTTCAGTTCTAAAAAATGTCAAACTACATGTTAGAAGTTTTTATCATTATGATTATTTCATTCTTGCTCTTGCAGAAGCACATGCAATAATAAAACTTTTCAATAGGTTTATTACATATCAAATCATCAACTTATTAAACTTTTGATATTATACACTTAATACCACTATATATGAACCTTTGAAAAATATATGAAATCTTCAAAGTATAACATATAGGTATTTTTACAAATACTAGTTGGTTACCCGCGCATAGCGGCGGGAATAAAAAATTTACTAACTCAACTTTACGTAATTTTCTACCCGCTTAGTAATTTCGTTTCACAAATGTATGTGTTCGTTGGGGTTTCCCATAACTTTCCCGCAACACCATATTAACATCATCATTCTCGCATGTAAAAAGACAACACTCTCTTCGAAAGTATATAGTTTTAAAGTATATAGTTTTAACGTATCAAATTTATATTTAATTAAGATTAAAGTTGTAAAAAAATATAAATCAACATAAATGTGATTTTTTAATCAAAAGGTGACACATGTGACTTTATGATGTGATTCCTAAAATGAGATGAATGGTCAAGATTACACATCCTTATCTTAATTTTTAATGGGTCCCACATTATAAATATTTTATATTCGATATAGATATAGATATAGTTTAATTTGTCACGTATATTAAACATGACTCGACCAACAACATTTCTCTGGAGATATTCTCACGCATGAGGTACCGTTTTACGGCAAAACATTTTGTAAAAACAAAAGAAGATAAAATAAACTTTAATTTATAGGTTTAGTTTGCAAACTAAAAGGCCGAACTAGGTATTTAACTAAGCCCACAATTTACATTCCTATATTCTTCAAAACCATGATACGTTCTCACATCATTTTCTCTCTAATTTTCCTCTTACTTGCTACCACCACCATTTCAACATCACGGTTCAACGCTATACCACCACCAGCCTTTCCCGCCCCATCACACGTAACCGAACAGCTCGTTATTCCTTCGACAACTATGCCTCCAGTCTCTACAGACCTTGAGTCCCAGAAGCGAAGAGTTCCAACCGGTTCAAATCCACTTCACAACAAAAGAAAGCGCTAGACAACGTACCCAATCGTTTCATGTGAATTTTTGCTCCTGGATCCGCCACTGCCACTCTTATATATGCAGGTTACACTTAGTATATAGAATTATGGGATAGTGGTGATTAAAAAACTATTGTCAGTACTTTAGTGAAATAGGTTATGAATCATGGATGTGGTTAGTTATATATGTAGGTGCTTAAGAATTATTTGTAGCTATTGAATCATTTTGTTAATTAAGATATATATATGTTGTTTATAATTTTGTAGCCTGATCATATTCTTTTACATAGATGATGAATAAATTCTCTTGATCTTCTTCACCTTTTGATTAATAAATTTGGTTTTAGTCTCTTTTAGATTGATCAGTTAATATAATATTCTACAGTAGTTGTTATGGAAAGTCTCTCGCATTTTTACATGTTTGAAGGTGAATTTGTGTTTGAAGTTTCATTTGAAACCGTAACTTAGACTTGAGGGTTTAAGGTAGCTAGGTGTGAAAAAAATTGTAAGATAGCTATGTAAAAGATTATCCAAGAATACAAGAATATATATTATGCGATTATCAAGACCCTAATACCAATAGTACATAGGGTTTGGCAAGTTTATTCACATTGTTAACAAATTATATAGGGTCTTTGATCGTACTTGTGTGGAAGATTATTGTTAATACTGTAGAAACTTATAGTATTTGCATATATACATTATTCGTACAAGCTGTCACATGAACTCATAGAAACGATGGTTGCACGAGTTTATGTGAGGGGTGCAAAAAAATCGGTTAAAACCGGTTTTCGGTTATTAGAAAACCGGTTTTAAAAAAACCGGTTTTTCTAATAACCGGTTTCGGTTTTATTCTCCGTTTTTCCAGAAATCAGTTTTTTCATTATAAATGTTCGAATCGTTTTTTTCTGGTTATAAATTTTCGTAATCGTTTTGTTACCGTTTTCGGTATTTTTTCGATATAAATGATTCGAATCGTCTTTATAAACCAGGTTCGTTTTTTTTACGAATTTAAAAACTAAACTTCGAACATTATATAATAAACTTGTTAATTATCAAACATTTAATTAAAGCAATACACCAGAAACATACTAAACCAATACAATCATGAACTTTTATTTGCACGCGGAAACATACTAAAAAAATACAACCAAAAAACTTATATTTAAACAATACAATTATACAATAAAAATAATAAATAGCTAATAACATTCGAGCTTACGCATGGCCATCAACCCGAAAACATATTAGTGTACTCAAGTAGTCAAAAAAGAATTTTTTTTTTTAAAAACTATTAGTGTTCGGTTATATTAGTGTACTCAAGTAGTGTTTTTTTAAAAACTATTAGTGTTTTTTTTAAAACATATAGTGTAAAACAAGTTAGTTAACACCGAGGTTTTTTTTTTTTAAACTATTAACGGTTATAGTTTGTACAATCCCATATTAAATGAAAGTATGAACGGTTAAGGGGGTGTTTGGGATTGCTTATTGAAAATAGAAAGTATCCGTTAATATGGCAGGATAAAAATAACTTCTCAACAGAGTCTGAAATTACTTGGAAGGTAAGAATTGGGTTATTGTTTCGTGAAATAATATGCATTTTTACCTTTTCATGTATGTATGCTTTGTCTTTGTATGTATTAAAAATAGTTATTTCTAGACACAAAGTATATGCTATCGATGATGAAAATATTGTATTTTTCATAAAAGGCAAACAAGTAGTTTGTTGTAATATCACTTTCTTATGGATATTCTCAATGTTTTGAAACCCGGTTCGACCCGGCCGGGTCAACCGGTTGAACCGGGTCCGGTCGAAAAAACGGGTTAAATTAAACCGGGTTTTATATTTTCGAAACCCGGTTTGACCCGCCGGGTTTAAGGTGACCCGGGTCCATGGACGGAACTTCCATAAGACCAAGGGGGGTTGTGGCCCCCCCAAAAAATTTACTCTCAAGTACCATTTACTATGTAATGTTAGTCATTAGTTGTGCAAAATATTAAGGTTTTATAGTTTGGCCCCCCTAAAATATGTATTTTATATTTTGGCCCCCCCCTAACCGACAAATTGTTCAAGATCCGTCCACTGCCCGGGTCAATCCCTACTCGAGACCCCGGTTGACCCCGGCCGTTTGGGTTTTTTTCATGTTTTTTTATAAATAAAATATGTTTTTTATATATATTGCAACGTTAATTTTATTATGTTACATGATACTAGTTTGGTAGTAAATCGTTTTTATAGCTAATATAAGGTATAATTCATAATTTATATATATAATTTTTGTATTATTGAAATAGTATTATTTTTTAATTTTTTTTTAAAAACCTAGGGTTGACCCGCGGCCTAACCGGTTTGAACGGATAACCCGTGACCCCGGTGACTCGACAGGTCGATTTATTGACCCGGGGTTTTCCTCAAAACATTGCTTAAGATTACTTTAGATTAATTAAGATTAATATATTACTCGTAGTCTTTTCTTGTCAATGCAACACCCTTTTGAAAAAATGCAGAATCAAGTATACTATCTATTCTTGTCAAAATTTTGTTCAAAAAAAAAAAAAAAATTGTATTCATGTCAATGGAACTAACTACTTACATTGCCAAACTGTGGATGAATCTCAATTGTGTATATACGAATTTTACATGATTGGGACAAGTCTTTTTCATAAAATGAAATATATATCTTGGATACGATTGTTTGATGGTACAAATTCAAGCAAAAATAGAAGAGCATGGCCCATAAATTGAATGGAATGGTGTTAAATTACAATAATTTAATAACATACAACCACCATGCACTTAATAAGACTGAATTACAGCCTTACACATATAAAGTGCATGCATTTTTGTCGGGGGGCAATAATTTTGGGACGGAGGGAGTATTATTATTATTATTATTAATTATAAATCACATTATTAAGAAACTCAAGATATTGTTATTATTATAAACTGTTATTATTATGGTATTTACAAAAAGTTAGTGGGAAATCGAGATACTATATGAGCCCCCACTCCTTTAGCTATAGCAAAGCTAATCCTATTAAAAATATGAGTAGCAGCACGTGCCCCAATGTCTTGAGTTACAAAGAACTCCCAGATCTGTTTCAGTAAAGCCACCGCATCCTTCTCTAATTCCCCAAGCAAAGAAAATGAAAAGGGGAAAAATCATATCTGATATCTGAACACTTAGTCTCATACTTGACGCGTTTACGATGTGTTGCATCGGTCACTGCATGACCGGCCACAAAATCAACCATCCCAGTTTGCGTCAGAGGAGATGACCCTGTCAAATCCACACACACATCAAGCCCTCTATCCCACGAGTAGAGTAACATATCTGCTGGACGTAAGGGTTTGTCACGCCCTCCACCAAGCTCGATATTAACTTCCTTACCGGCCGAAACCCCCGACCTAAAGAAGATGTCGACAAGGGTATCGCGTACAACGTTATGCCGATGTTTAATGCCAATAATACCATCACACAGTACGACATGGTCTCCATAAATATCTCATGTAAACACCTTAGAGAAAGCTGAGCACGGCTTCGGAAAAGAAACCAAAGGAACACCTAACCGATGGCATAACATACAACGATAAGTCTTACCGTTCATAGTCTGTCCCAAGCCGGAAATCGGAACCACCCTAAGGTTGTGTTTCTTTTTCCCCTTAGTTCCACTTATTGAGGATGGTGTGGGCCCAAAAGTGTTAATTCCTCTTATTTGAGAGACCCACTCAAAGCTCTCTCTCCTCGTTAAGAGGTTAAATAAGACCCTTATATAGAAGCCACTTAATTCACTAAAAAAAAGAAACACACCCTACGTCAAGACCCAAGTACCTCCCACAACAAGAATTCGGAACCTTTTCCCCCACTTGTGCGAGTTATATATTTTATCTCTACTAGGTCGATGAATAGAATAAAATAATCCAGTCAAAAGGATATGAACATGTACTGTGAAACGGGCTAAAAGCTGCCTAAAAATGTTTCATTCAAAAAGCTAGCGATTATAGTTATGATAATTCCTTTTTAATGGAAGCTTTTTCTGTGAAAAAAAATAAATACAAAGAGATGGATGTTATATGGCCTTAGGGATTCTTTCTTAAATTAAGTGTGTCGAAAGAAATCTAATAAACTGGTTTTTACAATGGAACCACGAATCAAGAACAACTTCAACAAAATCTCGGAAAAGGCCAAGTGGCATCAACATACATACGAGATGTTTATATACAAACGTTTATTAAACGAGAGCAAAAAAATGTACAAATAAACCTCACTCCGCATCTTTATTTATAGAGAATGAGAAGAAAAACCTAATCCTTGGTGAATAAAAAATCTACAAATGAGGAGGTTAGGAGATTCCCTAATACGAGTACAAGATTAGCCTTCTTAAGTTTGAGCTAAACTACAACTAGCCCCTAAACTTATATCCTAACTGTTACACACTAACGTTCTAACAATTTTCACTTTAGTGGTGATAGTTACCTTTTTATGATACGCAGTAGCTTCAACCGGTGTTGGAACTTCGAACCGGAGACCACCTTGGTCAAGGCATCAGTAGCAATACCTGCTACTTAACCTTAGGTCAAATCGTGACTCTGTATAAAGTCCATTTTACCATGTATAACTAGTTTTTAAAAACTTCGTTTATACTAGGGATGAGCATATAGACCCGAATCCCGGTACCGAACCGGAACCGTACCGAAACGGTACTGAATCCCGGTATACGGTACGGGACCGGTACCATGATTCCAGTAAAAAAAATCGGGACCATTAGTTCGGTACGGGACCGGTACCAAATCGGGAAATTACCGAAAAAAACGGGAAAACCATCGATTTCCCGGTACCGGTACCCGAATCCCGTTCGGTATGGTACCGGTACCACGAATTTATGCTCGGGAAAAAATCGGTGCCACTAATTCGGTACGGGACCGGTACCGTGCTCATCCCTAGTTTATACATAAACAAACTTCATAAACAAACTAAACAAGGGAAGATACAACACCACTCAAAAGTAGTTACATGGTATAAATAAGCACATTAACTTGTGAAAAACATCTTTGACATTGAAGCCGAGCCCCCATGGAAAATAGTTCCAACCAAGGGTAAACCACGACTCGCCAACACTTTAAGTTTTAGGGTCAATTCCATAATTATCTAAATTAAAAATTAAAATGTCATATTTACTCAAAAAATATTTTAATTATATTGAATATTATGCATTCAAATTTGTATTTTTAGTATATATCCATTGTAGTGTTTAGATCGAGAATATCTAAGTTTAAAATATTGGGAGGAAAATAAATTAAAGGGGTAGAAAAAAAAACTGATTTAACGGAAGAGTTAATTGAAACATTTATTTATTATACATACAGTTATTAATAAATCTCGCCCAAATACAAACCTACAGCCTGAATCAATTGGATAGAAAAATGGATTAAACTAGCCAACCACTTAATTGCCCGGTGGAGAATATAAATCTAAAGACGCTTTTTTTCATTGTGTTTGGTTTGATACTGAGTAAAACAGTTTGAATATGTATAAAACCTAACCAAAATATGTAATTGGTGTGCTTGGGTTGAAACCAAATGAGAGACGGGACTAGAAAACAAAACAACCAGGTGCACTTATAATAAACTAAACAATACTATAAACACAATTTTTAATAACTAAGTGCATTTAACGAAAATCAATGTTTAAAAAAAAAATTAACACTCCATCCCTGAACCAAACTGAAGTACTTGATTTGGTTTTAATTTGGTTGATGATTTGACAAAAAATTAATCAAACCAAACCAAAAAAACTGAACATTTGTATCTACATAAAAGTAAATTAATTATATCGAATATTGTTTCTATCCTATTTTTTTTGTAAAGCGTCTTAAAATCCTTAAGTATCTTTTAAACCAGGCTATCCCAAAAACAAGTTTTTTAATGTATATTCAAATGCTTGAGTTAACTTGCTTCTAATTTTTGGACATAAGTTGAAGGGTCTATTAACTATTTAGTAGATTATGTTATAAAGTTGACTTCAATTTGTTTTTTTTTTTTTGACTGAAACCAAACCAAATCCTGTTTAGTTTTTGGTTTCGTTTTATCCGTTTCAAAATAGGTTTAGTTTGTTTTGCCTTTCCACATTATACAGACCAAAGTGAAGCCAATTTTAACTTTCTTATTAGGCGATCATAATGCCATGTTTTAAAATGGAGATTTCTTATTGGTCAATATTGCTTCAGAATCTTGTGATGTAAAAGTCTTAGGCTACACGGAGTGGATCAAAACTCACCGAACCAAAGCTCACTCACCGCGGTGAGTCTTATTCCCCATGTAGAAGTCACGCGCGAGTTTGGGGGGGGGGGGGGGGGGGGGGGGGGGGGGGGGGGGGGGGGCGTTCCGTTTGGTGAGCACTCACCGAATGTGAATTGATAATAGTTGGGCCTCACTTTTAATACCGTTGTATGTGTAAAGAAATGATATGTAAGGTGAGTGGGGTGGGTAAGGTGAGTTGTTATTAAGTGTGTTTCGTGAGTGGTAAAGTTGGAGAGAAAAAGCTGATGTGACGCTGACATGTCCGGTGAGTGGTATACAACCACTCCATGTAGCCTTATTGTATTGAAGACGTGAGCGGAAGTACATACTTAAATCGTACAACCATCCGTATGAACAAAACAGTCTATTATCAAAGAAAATAGAGAATTATAACATTTAGTCGTTCAAAAAGGGTCAGATATGTGTATATTAGGACACCATTTTGTTTATACATAAACAAACTACAAAGGGGAAATCAAATATTTGACGACTGATGATAAAACGGAATTTTTTTTAATTGACCATAGCATTTAAAAAAACTAATTAACAAAATCCGTACTCTTAAAAATAATTAGCATAATATGTATACTATTTTCTTTTTTTTATTTTTTAACAAAATAAGAAAAACTCATTTTCTTCAACGTCCACTTCTAATGGCGGAGCTTGACGATTTATTGTGGGAGGGCCAGAAACGTGATTTATATAAAGTATAAGGGTCAAAATGAAAGAAAAAAATTTATTGCCCTAAAAACCATTAAAAACAAGCTAGGTGACGAGGTTGGGGGGGCTCTTTGTCTCTACTAAGCTCCGCCAATGTCTACTTCATCCTCCTCAATGCCAACTCCTTCATCGTAATCACTTGACAGATCTTTATGTGTTCCAATGTTGTGATCCCGATGACAACAAAATAAAGTATCTTACGTTTGTGTTGATTCAAACAAATGCGAAACCGAATAACATAACAAACTTAAGAGGAATCTGAAAACCAATATTTTGAAAATCGGGTATTCGGGTCGAGTCACCGGGTTACCGGTGCAACCGGTTCGACCACGGTCTTCCGCAACAAAAAATAAAAAATATTTGCAATGATACAAAAAAAAGGTTATATATAAATTATGAATATTCCATATATCAAGCCTAAAAACTATTTACTAACAAATATAACATGTGCAAAATAAAATTACGTCAAAAACATATATAATCAACTTGCTTTATTTGTAAAAAATATGAAAAAAAACAAAACCTGGTCGGGTCTCAAAAACCGAGTTGACCCGGGACACTTCAATCCCGATGGGTCTAACCGAGTTTCGAAAATATAAAACCTGGTTTAATTTGACCTATTTTTTTACCAAAACCGGTTCAACCGGTTGAATAGGTCGGGTCGAACCAGGTTTCAAAACATTGTTGAAAAGCATAAATCAGTAAGGTCATACGGAAGTATCCTTTGTTTTCACTGATTCGCTCAAATGCATAGGAAATTACGAAGGAAACCAGTTGAACTAACATTGAATGACATCGTATATGTAATCGAGACATTATGTTTTCTTTTGCTTGTAATCGGTTACTTTGAGTTATGACGTCGGAATCATGTCATACATCGTCACCATCACCGGTGACATAATCAGGAATGGCGAGGACGTAGGAGATGCGAACGTCAATTTTGATTAGGACCACGTCTGATTTTATATTTATTATCATTAGCTTTATTAATTTGATATCAAGTCGATATTTGACGAGACGATGCGTGATTGCTGCTAATACTCGCATAGTCGTTCAATGTCGATTTGATTGAATCCCTTTCATATATTCATAACATTTCCATGCATTTGATCAGGCGGATCAATATGAATGTAAATTACTTTTTTAAGATTCTATCACCCTACAACCTAGTTACTAGTGCGGAATAAATCTGACCATGAAGATGAACACAACCCAGCAGATTATGTATGACAGGATAGAAGAAAAAGATGCATGATGTGAGGGTCGTAAAGGACTTCAGCAAGAAGTTTTACAACTCCCTATGCAGTGTACCTAATCATTGCAGTGTAGTATAGGCAAGACTCGGGGGTTGTTATCGTTCTCTAAGGGAATAAGTTGGAAATGCTTGATCACGGTCTAATAGAATTGTAGAGGTTGAGAGAAGATTATTTTTGTATTTTTATATTTTATGAAAAGCAAATAAATTTATGGTTTGAGTGGTTGATTTTCCTTAGTTGGATAGATTGACTTAAAAACCCTCATCTTATATCTTTGTAATTTCTAGCTCATTGCTAGTGTTTTTTTTATAAAATTCCGCCGTTCAAAAAAAACTAATTATAATATATGCTACTGGTGATAACTTTATGATAAACAATTGTATTTACCTAATCATGCACTACTTCTCAGATTGCTTCTCCTAGATCTGTTGCCTTGTCACACTTGTGATGATCTATGTAAGTATTTCCTAGGTCATAAACGGATTACACGAACCCGCCGTCTATTTAATATTCCGTTAGGGCAACGCACAAGTAAGATAGTAGAAAGACTATTACAAGGCCCATAAGAGTATATTAAATGCATGTGAAATAACTTAAGAGGGATCAACCATATTAGGGGTAAGGTAGTATGAAGACTGTTATCGATAGTATCCTTTCTACACTATTCACGTTTCCCTAGACATGTCAATAGCAATACATACAAAAGCTGGTTTTCTAAAGCCTAACGCGCACATTCATCAACAAGAAGCAATATCAAAAGGATCTACAACCTAAGTTTCATGCAATCATAGATAAATAAAAAGGAGGGTTTAGCCTCGCATGTTATAAAGAAAACAAGAAGATAAATCAATCAAACAACACATAGACATATTGAATGATTAATGATAAATAAGTTTACTTGATTAAAACATAAATTCAAGGTAGTACAATAGGGTTTTGAGGCCCTAAAAACGACCTATAAAGCTGCTAGAATGACTAGGGGTTTATACAAAGTTACATACTTAAAACCCTAAAAACGGTTTTATATTTATAGAGATATCGACGCGACGGCGTCGCTTAGAAATTCTGACGCTGTCGCCACGTAGATGATTCTAGATCCTCTTTAAGTCGGCCACGTCCTGACGCCGTCGCGAAATTCCTGACGCCGTCACTATATAGATCACGATGGCGTCGCTTTATGTCTGCGACGCGGTCTTCAGCCATTGTATGCATAAATCTTTAAGAGATTTGGTGTAGGTCCGTAATCTTGTCTGTTTCTTCTTTAAATGAGCCCAAGTCACGTGTATTTCCTCCAAAAGCCATCCAGGTGCTAAAAACCTAAAAACAAACGATTAAGCATGTAATCTAGGCATATTTGCATGATTTATGGGGTTAAATGACCCCGAAATGGTGTATAAAATAACATCTCATTAAATACCCTTACACTTGGAATTTGCTTGTCTTCAAGCAAATGGGCTTTTATACCTAGACAATAGCAATATTAGGGTCATTTAACCTACTCTTTAAAAGTATTTTACAACACAACCTTCTAGACCTCTTAATTTAAAGCACGAAAAGTATATACTAGCACCTCACATAAGTGTTTGAGATTCTCTCTTTCTCTTGGGTGTATAATAAATTATAGGGCCATTTACTGTTATAAGCCGAGAAAATTCCTAATTCTAACTAATAGGCCATTTAGGTAGAACTTCCAAAAATAGGTTGTGCGAATGCCCGACTTTTTGTTTTTGCCCGACTTTTTGCTTTTTTTGGGTAAAAAACACTAAAGTCGGGAAAAAAACATAAAAAGTCAGGCATTTTCGAGGAAAAACAGGACGTGTGGCAACATTTGTATAGAGTCGCGAAGTCGGGCAAAATAAATTTGGAAAAAACAAAATCGCTCAAAAAAAAGTTGGAATTTTTTATTTTTTGGCTTATCTCAGTAATTGATTCTAAATTATAACAACTATGGGGAAACAGAAAATAAACACTCATTACCTGTCATAGCATATAAATTACCATAGGATTGGTAAAGGATCAAACCTCTACCGCTAGGCGCAAGCATTATTCATTACTATCTAAGAGGTCTTTTAAAGGGTTGTGGGGTGTAGGTGTAAGATAACATTAACGGAAACGAAAGTGGGTGGGATATATTTGGGTGGTGACTTTGAGTGAATTTGGAGTGGAAGAGTTAGCTAATTATTTATACGAATACACGTTGGTTTGGTTGCTAAGCCAAAGACTCGGATAAAATATACAAACTCTACAAAACTCTACACCAATTTCTTTCCTTTTCTTTTCTTGACTCCATGATAAACATAAACATAAGCAAATGGCAGCCCGTACATTTTTTTCACTCTTTTTTTTTCTATACATTTTTTTGTACACCTTTGCTCTGCCATTGCTTAAACATATAATACATCGTGGGGGTTTATAGATACACCCCTACACTTGAACTTTTACATACTCGATTATTTACAATCTAACTAATGACCCAATTTGAGGTGGATCAAAATAACATGGAGCTTATTGAGCTCTGTTGGGGGTAATAAATTACTTCTTCCCCAATTCTTCATAAGATGAATACTACCATGAATCTCAATCGTCCCAAAATAGTATTTACAAGGATAAGGACTTAGCAACCGTGTACTTAAATAATTAACTTGGGGTTAAAAAACAATAATGTACTAAAAGTGACTACATACAAGGTAGGCTAAGGCGATTTGGGTGTAACAATTAGTTTAAGGGTTAACAATGCTCTTCATTAACAGTCCGACTTAACCAGAAAATTACGAGAACCGTGAAAAAGGATAGGCTCGGAGGGTTGTACTAGTGGTATCCTACACTAAAAATGAGTGCATGGCAAGGGTGTGGGATAGTTATATGATCGATGTGACCATCATAACAATTACATGTATAAAACATGGGTTAGTCCTAGTGCCTCTTATCTAGCAAATCCTAATACTTACTATGCGGTCTCAGGATGCATCACAAAAACAAGTTCTAGAACTTAATATACTACTGATACACTCATATAATTTATTACCGATACCAATGCTCCAGAAAAGGCAACAAAGACCATGCGTACACATCCGTAACGACGGAATAGACACATATGACTACATTCAAACCTTAACTCGAGAAAGCTAAAGGTATAAACTATCTTGGGTATCAATAATGGATACCCGAATTCCTAAAGATCTAAAGGCGAACTTCACATTTTTAGGTGGAATTTTGAGGGTTTTTGTGCTAGTCATACACATTCCTATCTATGAGACGCTATTGATACTCGGTTTTTGTCGGTATGTGTCATAAAAAATTTTAAATTTTGGTCAAAATTACCTTGTTATGCTATGTTTCGATATATTACCCATCATTTTAAGGAACAAGCAAATGGAAAATGAAGGAATAGTTTCTAAGGATTATTTCCCCATACACTTAAGTTGAACACGTTCGATAGAAGTACCCGTAAAAACGAATAAAGGGATAAGAAAACAAGTAAAAGAAACTAGTACTCCCTTGTTTTGCTCAATAATGGAGAAGAAACATGCGATAACTGGTTAAATCGTCCTCCAAGAATCGTCTAATAAAACTTCCTAAGAACTTCCAAGCTTCTTCTCATCAAATATAACCTGTAATCAAAGACAAAGACAACTACACCAAGCATAAAATCGGCGAGATAGATATAAATACAATGAGAGTTTAGGGTTTTGACTCTATGAAAGCAGTAAAGATAGGATGAGAGTGATGATATAATCAATAGGTTTATGCAGGTTTATAACTAAATTACAAATTTTAAATATTACACATTCTATTTTTCAGAAATACTTGAAAAAATTCGAATTTTTACTTTGCTGGAGACGCGACGCCGTTGGGTGTTAATCCCGACGCCGTCTTTAGGGTCTGTAAACAAAATTCTTCTTCGTTTTTAATGAGAAATTTCTTGCACGCAATTTTATAAGTTAAATCTAAAGAAAGAACTGCATAAAAACCTGGAATTAATCATTACAATCATATGACGCGAATTAATCTAAACAATTTATTTTAAATGTTTGAATTGGTTGTAAAAACTGGATATATTCCCCTACACTTATTTTGTTGCAAAATACCTTTGATTGCAAATAAGACGAAGTTATAAACAAAATAAAGCATGATTACAAAATTGATTCAAACATAAAAGAATAAATGAAAAGAATTAAAACACACGACACTCCTAATATGCGAGAAAAGTAAACATTGAGTTGCCTTCCAAGAAGCGCTTTTCTTTATTTAGGAGTTTTGTAGCTAGATTCGAAGTCCTTTTACTCCTTAAGCTTGATGATACTTATGTGATTGGTTTTGAGTTTTTCAATTGTTTCTCTATCTCTTTTATAAGTACGTCAAGGTTCATGCAAGCTTTGTAATACCCCTTTCTCTTTTCAAGAACATGCTTAAATCTCATTTTCTAACCTTCAAGCTTTCCATAAAGAATGCTTCAAACTTATCCTTTTCCAAGGGTGATACTAGATCTAATTCTTTTCTACTTTAAGGCATCCTAAACACGACTTCATCATCGCTATGGGCAAACCTAATGAACCCTAAGGATTCACCATAAGTAAGCTTAGATGCTTGTGCAAAAGGTTTTACCAGAACCACTTCATTTAGACTATTATCAATAATGTTCCCCAAGTCTTCCAGAATCATAAAGTCCACGACATAAATGAAGCACCCAATAAATATATGCACATTTTTAGCTCTTCCAACGAAGTTACAAAATTTATATGGTTGGTATGGGTTTCTTCTTGCTTGAAAAGATTTTTCTCTTATTTTATAGGCACGAGACATGATGTTAACAGGAGATTGTAGATCAATGTATGCATGGACCATGTAAACAGTGCCAATTACACAAGGAATCTTCAAACTCCAAGGGTCGCCTCTCCTAATTTTAGGCTCTAGGGTTAAGAAAGGGGGGCACGGTTCACCTAGCAACTTTTTATGGTAGGCTAATTCTTCCTCAGTAAGGAACATATCCTTGGACAATTCTTCTTCAAAATTGTTTCTTCATTTCGTTCTTAGTTCAAGTTCCTTAATCCTATCTCTAGAGCAGAAAGTCTCAGAATCGGAAGATTGGTTGGTCAATTCATTGATGGTTTTGGAAAGGAGAGAGTCAATAGTTTGCCTCATTTTTAAAAGCTTGTTTACCCTAGCGATTAACTCGGTATGAGTAGTGGCAAAGGGTTGCTGAGAGAGAGATCCTAAGGTCGATGATGGATTCACGTTCTCCATAATGAAGAATGGAACAGTCAATGAAAATTACAAGCAAATGCACAAAGAAAAAATAGACTACAAGAAAGCTAATGTACTGGAATTTAAATTCTCACTTGAAAGTATTCAAGTGAGTAGAAATAAGTTAAACTATGATCGAAATCTAACTATTTCCCACGTAGCGGCGCCAAAAACTTGATGTGAGGGTCATAAAGGA
>BQNB010115485.1:0-21552 GCA_026074375.1 Tanacetum coccineum
GAGAGATTTAGCCTCTCATGGCTAAGGTATTCATAACAAAAGTATATTTAACATAGACTTCCATTATTTCAATAACTAAGTTGATAACTGTCTTCGTTCTTGATCGTTAGATCTTTATTCTTTAAAGGAAGTGGTGTTTTTGGTGTTTTTATGGATGATGGATGGGAGGATTGAAGTATGTGTGTGGGATATGATTTGTAGAATGAGAGGAATGATTTTAGAGTGAAAATTCATCCTCTATTTAGAAGCTAATTTTTGGTGAAAAGTGCGGCGCACACAAAAGATTATGCGGCGCACATGGTGATTAAATGCACTAGCATTAAATGTTTATCGAGTAAGTGCGGCGTACAAGAGGATTTGTGTGGCATACTTAGGGTGTAAATGTAATAGCATTAAATTATTAATAAATGCTTCATATCAGATGGGAAGTGCGGCGCACACAAAAGAATGTGCGGCGTACTTGTTGAGTTAATGCAATGTTGACTGTCTTTGACTTGAAGGTAAGTGCGGCGCACAAAAGGCAAGTGCGGCGTACTTTTGGCACATAGAGCTTGATTGTTGATCTTTTCTTAAATGATGTGTTCTTTAACGTGTAAGTGTTTGATTTTGTTTGTATCTAACCTCAGGATGTCTTCTAGTGAACCTGCAAGCAATTTTAGGCTATTAAGTATCGAAAGTTCACGAGAAATGATAAAATATACACAAATAACGCCATAGAAAACATGTATATTTTGGGCGTTATCAAATCCCTCCACACTTAGCATATTGCTTGCCCTCAAGCAATCGAAGCGAAAAATAAAATCATTTATCGTGACGTGGAGAAAATTTGGATTTTATAAGAGTTTGCATATTAGGAAACTTTTCAGGCATAGACATATAACATAGCACCTCACATATGGATAGTGTTTGATTTTTAATTCACTCAGGCCACTCAAATAGGGTTGTATATTTGTGAAGAACACTCAATATGCACAGACATAATCTAGATAGCTACCATAGGCTTGAACTTAACACATAAACCTGACCGAAGGGCGGAACTTGATACTGGAGCGAATACAATCTTCACGTGCCAAAACATAAGCCTTTATTCTTTTGAACTACTATAGCACATATGCATATTATATATATATATATATATATATATATATACATATATGTATACCAAATGAGACTAAGGCTTGGCACAAAACTTCTTCATTCACCATAGGTATTTCAGCAACTTTACACTAAAGGGAGTGTTTGCAAGAACATGGACTTGCGGAATTCATTACATATGATTAGGCTTCGGTCTAGTAAAAGATGATTAAGCACAAGTCCTAGGGCTCAAAATAACGGCTCTCTTCAAATATAATGATCACCATACAATGTTCCAGAAAAGGCGACAAAGACCATACGTACACATCTGTAACGACGGAATAGACACATATGACTGCAATCAAACCTTAACTCGAACAAGCTAAAGGCATCAATTATCTTAGGTACCAAAGGTGGATACCCGAATATTCTAAAGGCTTAGATTTCTCACAATTTTAGTGGATTGGGGTGTGCTAGCTATAATGTCAATCCGGCTGGATTTGCCTTACTAAGAGCATTTTTTACTTTTGAAAGCATATAAATTAAGATTTTTCATAAAAATCACTAGAACAAATTTTTTAACAGGCAAACAACATAGAGGGATATGATTAATTTTTCCTATTTGGCTCCCCTCCACACTTAAGTTGAACATTGGCCCTTAATGATAACTGATAATATAATAAAAATAGGGAAAATTAAAGGAAAATGGTACTTCCCGGGACATAAAGAAATGCATAGCGGAGGTAGAGCTATCTTGAGCATACGTCGTAATTTTCCATATCTTCGAGCTAAATTTACCTGCATAAGAGTAAATATGCAAAAGCACACAAAAAGAAAATAATTTTGTTTTTTTTAGAAAATAAATAATATTAGTAGAAGAATGGAGGAGGAACTCCTCCACGCATAAGTGAAAGCCACGGCGGCCACTCGAACGCGCTAAATTTTTTAGAGATTCGTAGCTAGACTTCATATTTCGGGAGGTCATTAGTTTTTGAAAAAAAGGTAGTGAACTGCTCTCTTGGGTCATTTGTTTTTTTCACTGATATAGTTTAAGTCGATGGCCATTGACTATGAACGTCTTTCCATCTTTTCCATAAAGTTCAACATATCCAGATGGATATTGATGTTTACTATATAAGGTCCTAACCATCGGGATCTGAGTTTTGGTTGTTTAAATTTATACTTTGAGTGAAATAGCAAGACTTTATTTCCTTGTTTGAATTCCTTTCTCATATCATAAATTATGTCATGCCAGACTTTGGTCTTCCTGTATAGATAAGATTTTCATTAAGCTTGGTGTCTAAGTTCATCTAACTCGTGTAACTGAAACTTTCTTTTCTCACCAGCAGCGATGAATTATGGGGTTACAATTCTTCAGTGCCCAGTATGCAAGGTGTTTTAATTATCAAACGGTTCAGTGGCAGTTCTTTTCAATATAAAAGATTTTGTATAGTGTTAGTACTAGGAGTGTTTTGTAAGCAGTGCGAAAGGCCCACAGAGCGTCATCAAGTTTTCTTGACCAGATAGCAGGATTGTCTTTAACAGTCTTTTCAATAATTCTTTTAAGAGCTCTGTTTGTGTTTTCAACCTGACCACTAGTTTGAGGGTGATAAGATGTAGAGAAACGATAATTAACTCCATATCTTTTCATGGTTTTTTCTATTATATTTATACAGAAGTGAGTACCTCGTCGCTGATTAAGCTGTGGCATTCCGAAATGGAAGAATAGTTTCTTTCAAAAGGCGACTACTATCGGGCATCATTGTTGGTAAAGCTGAGCTTCGGCCATTTAGATATGGTAATCAACAGCAACTTAAATGTATTCAAACTTAAAGATTTTGGGAATGTCCCCATAAAGCGAACCCCATATGTCAAAAATTTTCACAATACTTGAATGTTGTTTAAGGGGGGGCATTTTCATCATGTTTTTGAAATATTCCTGGTCTTTTGACATGCTTCCATAAGCAACTAGAGTATAGCTTCTTGATGATTGTTGGGCCAGTAAAAATCCTGAAACAAGACTTTTTTAAGCCGTTTATGTTTGGTCCATAATGTCCACATGTTGGTCCGTGGTGACATTGATCTAAAATGGTTTGGGTTTCTGGTCCAGATATACAACGTCTGATCATACCGTCGGAGCATACTTTAAAGATATAAGGTTCCTCCAAAAAGTAGTGGGTCTTTGGGTCAAGAATAATTTGTTCTTTGTGATATGTCAGTCCTTTTTGGTAAATATTACTGACTAGTAGTTTTGCAAAAGTCTGCGAACCATGGTTCATTAATGTTGATTTCCATAAGAGTTTCTCCGGGAAAGTTATCATCGACTTCACTATCATCGCTTGTTTTATCATTTTCGATTCGGGATAAGTGATCGGCTGTAACATTTTCTGTTCCTTTTCTATCTTTGATTTCTATGTCAAATTCTTGCAAAAGTAAAATCCATCAAATAAGGCGTGGCTTAGCATCTTGCTTTTTAAATAAGTGCTTTAGAGCTGAATGATCAGTGTGAACAATAGTTTTTGAGAGAATACGATAGGATCTGAATTTGTCAAATGCAAAAACTACAACCATAAGTTCTTTTTTGGCTACGGTGTATTTTTGTTGAGCGAAATTAAGGGTTTTGCTTGCGAAGTAGATTGGGTGAAAGTTTTTACCATCTTTTTGCCTAAACACTCCTATAACGAAATCACATGTATCACTTAAATAAGCTTCCAAATGGAAGATTCCAGTTTGGGCTTACGATCACAGGAGCACATGTGAGTTTCTCTTTCAATGATTCAAAAGCTTTTTGACATTCACCATTGAACTCAAATGGAGTGTCTTTTTTGAGCAGTTTAGTTAGAGGTCGAGCAATTTTCGAGAAGTCTTTAATAAAACGTCGGTAAAAACTGGCATGTCTGAGAAAGCTTCTAACACCTTTGATATTAGTAGGGGGTGGAAGTTTCGAGATTACATCGATCTTTGCTTTGTCGACTTCAAGTCCTGTACTAGACACCTTGTGTCCGAGCACAATTCCTTCTTTGACCATGAAGTGACATTTTTCCTAGTTTAAGACGAGATGAGCGTCTTTACAATGTTGGAGCATTTTATCTATATTATTAAGGAATGTGTCGAAAGAGTTTCCGAAGACGGAGAAATCATCCATGAATACTTCAACGGATTCTTCGATCATATCATGAAAGATTGCCAACATACATCTTTGAAATTTGGCAGACATACATAGACCAAGAAGCATTCGCTCTATAACGTATGTTCCGAAAGGACAATGTGAATGTTGTTTTTTTCCTTGATCATTAGGATCGATAGGAAATTTGAAAAAATACCAAAAAAACATCGAGGAAACAGAAATAATTTTTTACCTGCGAGTCTTTCTAGCATTTGATCATAAAAAGAAGGAAAGTGCTCTTTTACGGTTGCTTCAGTGAGTTTACATAGTCGATGCATACTCCTCCAACCCGTAATATTTGTTGGAACAAGTTCAATCATTTTCGTTGGTGAGCAACTGTAATTCCACCTTTTCGTTGGTACACAGTGATAGAACTAACCCAAGGACTATCGGTAATTGGAGATAACTTATACCGGTATCTAGAGTTTCATGATTTTTTTTTAACAACTTCTTACATGTTTGGATTTAACCTTCTCTATTTTTGGACAACGGGTTTCTTATATTCCAGAAGTTGTATTTTGTGTTTACAGAATGATGGGCAAATACTAGGAATGTCTGTCGTTTTCTAAGCAAAGGCTTGCTTGTGCTTTTTAAGAACAAATATGAGTTGGTTTTTCTTTTCTTTGGATAGCTGAGATGATATGATAACAGGAAGAAAAGAGGGTTCTTTCAGGAATACATATTCTAGATTATTAGGAAGAGGTTTAAGTTCGAGATCTGTAAGAGGTTCTTCAAGAGATGTTTTTATCTTATAATCAGTATTGATGGTGATTTTTTCGAATGGTGAATCTTCGGTGTCAGATTCAGAGTCAGAGTTTTCATCGGTGGTCATTGCTATGAATTCATTAAATTCAGCAAAGATTTCTTCTTCGAGAAGGGTTCCTTCAATGGAATGAAGAATTTTACTACCTTCGTCTAGAAGAGCGTCAAAATCTTCTTCTAAGATTTCATCGATTACATCGATACTGAAACAGGTATCATCGTTCGAATAAAAGTGTTTCATCACATAATCGATATTGAAAATCATCCGTTCAGTTCCAACTCCAAGGTTGAGTTGTTTCTGTTTAACTCGAATTACTTGTAAACAGTCATGTAAAAGAAATGGTCGTCCCAAGATGAAGGGAACTTTACTATCTTCTTCCATTTCAAGAATAACGAAATCATGCAAAAAGGTAATTTTACCAACTCATCGGAGCAATATTTTTCAGCTATTCCAATAGGTCATCGAATGATCTGTCGACTAATCTTACGCTCATTTTGGTAGGTTTAAGAGTTTCGAGAGATAATTTGGCATATAGCGAATATGGCATAAGGTTAATGCTAGCACCAAGGTCGGCTAAGGCTTGCAGGAGAAAGTTTTGTTGAAAATTACATGGAATCAAGAAAACGTTTGGGTCTCCGATTTAGGTGGAAACTTTGTTTTGGATCATCGCTGAACTTTCATCGCTTAAGAAAGTGGCAGAGATTTGTTCGATTTTGTGTTTATTGCTTATGAGTTTTTTGAGAAATTTTCCATAATTAGGCATTCCGGCCAAGACATCGATAAGAGGCACATTGATTCAAACTGCGCGGATCATGTAAAGAAATTTTCCGTATTGAGCTTCCATTTTTTCTTTCCTTAGACGTTGAGGATACGGATTTTCGTTATATGTTTAAGGTAATATGAGTTTCACCTTACTTGTTTTTGGATTTTGAGATTTTGGGTTATGGTGTGGATTCTTCGTGCTTTATTCGCTACAAAGTTGATATGGGGGGAAGGAAGGAGAGTTTCAAGAATCATTTTGTTGATCATTTGGGTTAACTGGTGGGTTGTAGGATTTACCACATCTTGTGAATACGACATTCACATGCACATTACGAGATTGTCGTGGTTGGTAGGCTTTGGAATTATGTCCTTTTGGGTTTGGTTGAGTGTTGCTAGGAAGAGATCCAGAAGGTCGACCAGATTGCTTATCAGTAAGTCTGTCGAACTTGGTTTCAAGATTTTGAATTGACGCTTGATGATTTTTGGCTACGGTTTCGAGTTAGGTTTTGAGATCCATGAATGTTTCTTTGACGAAAGCGTTGGTCGATTGTTAAGATTTCATGAAATCATTGAATTGTTTTTGAAGATCATAAGGTTTTTCATCGGTATTGGATCGATAGTTATCTCGGTTATAACTACTTCATTCATTTGAACGCCAATTATCGCGATTTGAGTCTCGGTCGCGGTAATCATTGTAAAAACAAGTTTTAAAAAAAGTTTGCATGAATTTAGCTTCTTCCTCACGGGACATAGGTATATTAAAAAAAAAAAATCAAATTAAAAAAGAAAAAAAAAAAAATACATCTTCTCAGATTGGGTTTAGTTTTTTAGCAGGTTTTGGAGTTCTTTTATACTAAGCATCCATTATCAGGTCATTGCATCCATTCGGCTATAATAATGATGTTAGTATTGGAATTACTACTGCCTTCATCGGCGAAAGCAACCGTTTTCTTAAGAGATGTTTTGGTTTTCTGATTTTTAGCCCAGTCGAGCTTGAGTAAGACTTTATCTTTGAGAAGCTGATAAGCTTGATTTGGTGTTTTATTAGGAAAAATACCACCAGCTGCGGCATTTAGAACGTCTTATTTTATTCGCTTAGACCATGATAGAAATTTGATAATGGTTTTTTTTTTTTTAACCTTTTTTGGGGACAGATTTTGAGACCATGTCAGTTTCGAAGCATTTTCCTTCATACAAGCCAAGCGACGTTAGAAGATTCGTTTTCGCGTAGAGAAAAAGCTTCAAGATTTCCCGAGGAGTCGATCGAAAAGAGCTAGGGGAAAGAAATGGCTAATGAAAGCGGTTCAAAGTTCATCCCATGTTTCTATAGTTCTTTTATTGAGTTCATCCAATCATGTTTTTGCTTCCCCAGTAAGGGATAGGGGAAACATCATTAGGCGGACGACTTCATTCTCAGTATCTCTATATTTAAACATATCGCAGATTTCGAGGAATTCGTGAATGTGTTTATGAGGATCGGTTTTGGTTCTACCATCGAATTGGTTTCCTTTGACAAGGTCAAGTGGTTTACCTTTGATGCAAATTCGTTTGCGTTTTCAGGATAGTGATTGCGGAACTAGGTGCGGAGCGACAACATGGTCGGACAACCCCACATATGGTTTCATCAATCCAATTGACGTAAAATTTTCAAAAAATATCAAGAAAGTGAACGAAGTAGTTGATGTGTAGAACTGGCGGTAGATAATTCTCGGTGTTGTGGTGGATTAATTTCTTTGATCGTATGAAATTTTCTGTTTGTCAGGAAGTCTTCGATTCAAAGTAACGTTTCAGGTTCAGGAATGGTTCAACAAGTTCAGAATTGAAGCACGTGTATGCATCCAAGAGAGAAATTGTTTGGGTCAGTTTTCCAGAAAACTATACGGCGATTTTTGAAAAAGAGGGGGTTAAAGTAATTTTCCAGAGTTGACTACAGAACAGCTTAAAAATCCCCAGCAACGGCGCCAAAAACTTTGATGTGTTTCAAAAGCTTTAAATTTATAAGACTGAAAATACCGGATAATTATATGGAAACACACGGGTAAAAGTATAACCCACGTATGCAGTATAATCTTTTTAGGTAAGACCAGGTCGTCCACAGGGATTAGAGTAGTGTTCAAATAATCAGAAAGAAAATAGACTTTAACAATTTTGAAAATAATTTTTACTTTACCAATGATAAAAAGTATGACTACTCGGATAGTTGAAAAATAACTTATAAGTGTTGGAAATGATTTGACCTCGAAGATGGGGCATTAATTTATAAAGACGATTTCTTGTCAGAAAAACACTTATATTTATTTAACTAGACCAAATGTGTCACTCAAATAATCCAGTTACTATTATATCAAAGCTTATTTTGTTTATCAATTTACGAAAGTGGATTTCTCAGCACAGACGTTAAAGACCATAGACAAATCTTTAAAACCACATAGATCATAACGGGTCTTTCGACCTATACCGATATGATTATATAATCTAAGTTGATAAGCAAAAATAGATAAGATGGGATAACACAAGGGGGGGGGGTTGGCAACATAAGCTTAGGATTAAAGCGTCAATAAAGATTCATACCAACACTTATTCATTATCAAAACTTCATCGAGTAGTCATGAGAAGATCTCTAGCCTTTTCATGGCTAAGGAGTTCATAACAAAAGTACTCATTACATAAATTTCCATTATTTCAATAACAAGGTAAGAAAACTTCCTTCGTTCCTTGAATCGTTAATCTTTTCTCAAGGAAAAAAGGTATTTCTTGGTGTTTAGGTGAAAGGGGAAAGGGGTGTGTGTGTAGAATGAGATAGGTAGTGAGAAATGGTTATGAGAGAAATGATTTGGTTGAGAAATTTCGTCTTAATTTATAGGCAAGATTTTGGTGCAAAGTGCGGCGCACTTACAAATAAGTGTGGCGGACTTGGTGAGTTAATGCGATAGCATTTAATGACCTTACTAGAAGTGCGACGCACTTACAAATAAGTGCGGCAGTTTTGAGGAGTTAATGCAGGTGCATTTAATGGACTTTAATTCTTTAATCTTTGGGAAAATGTGCGACGCACAATATTATAAGTGTGGCGGTGTTTGAACTTCAGAGGAAAGTGCGGCGCACAATGTAACAAGTGCGGCGACTTTCTTAATTTGGCTAAAATCCTTTCTTCTATTAGTTTTTTTGTATTCGCCTCCAAAGTGTATAGATTCTTGAGCTTGGATCTTTAGAGTCTTCAAGTGAACCTATAAGCAATTTAAGCTTAATTAAGTATCGAAAGTTCACGAGAAATGATAAAATGTATATAAATAACGCCATAAAAAACATGTATAATTTGGGCATTATCAATTACCTTCTTAGGCTCTTCCTGAGATAGGAAACAAGCAAACAGACAATTATAAAGGTCTTCATGAGTTTTCCCTTCATAAACAGCACTAATAAATCCTTGTTCATTTATCATTCTTCTTGTCTGTACACTAGACTGTATATCACAAATCACTTGAGCAAGTGAATGATCTTTATGAATTCTTGTATTTAGAGTAAAGGAAACTGGATATGTGGTAGAAATGTTGCTCATATCTACTTCTGTTTCATCACCAAAGAAATCAGCATGTGTGTCTTCAAGTGGAGTAGTATTAACTGTTGGAAACCAGTAAGATATCAATGTACTGGCAAGTAATAATACTTGGCCCAACAGTACATACATCATGAGCAACTTTTCCTCATCCTCTCTTGATTATCAATTTTCACTATCATCAGTCTTATTCCATACAATTTTTAAAAGAAGGTACTGTTCATCATTGCTAGCATTCTTTGAAGAAAAATCAAATAGTGAACCATCTTTCCACAGTGGCATCAAAATGCAGTCTTGGCAAGATGCTGTCTCCTTACTAGAGTGACTTACACCAATGCTTTCTTTTGTACCTGCATAAACATTAGAGTTTGTTCCTGCAACAACTGGCACATAATTCATTGATTATGTTAGAACATCAATATCAAATAGCCACTTTGGTCCAGCACCTGCAATAATAGGCTTATCTTCCAAGAACCTAACTTGCAAGTTTTTTTCACTTCCTGGTTCTAATGTTGTATAACCCTAAAAGCTTATATTCAAGGAGTATCTAACAAAAAATCCATCATCAAGTACTTATCCATCAAACTTGCCTAAATGATCTAAGGTATTAAGAATGGTAACATGACACCCAAATGGTCTCATGAAGCTTAGAGCAGGTGTTCTACTTAAACAGTTCATAAGGGGTCTTGTTGTGAGGCTTAACTACTAATACCCTATTTGGCACATAGCAAGTAGTATTAACTGCTTTACCTAAAATGTAGTAGGTAACATAGAGTACAGCAAACCATGTTTATACGCACCTCAATTATGTCCAAATTTCTCCTTTCAGCAACTCCATTTTGCTGAGGAGTTCTAGCTACACTAAATTCCCTCTTAATGCCTTTCTTTTCACAAAACTCACTCATAACTCTATTTTTAAACTCTGTTCCATTGTCACATCTGATTATCTTTACTTTCTTATCAACTAGATTTTCTATTTGAGTTATAAAGCTCTTTAGAATGTCACTAGTTTCATCCTTAGATGCTAAAAAGAACACCCAAGTAAATCTGCTATAATCATCAATGACAACTAGACAATATTTCTTATTCATCAAACTGCTCACAAAGTTGGACCAAACAAGTCCATATGCAACATGAATAAAAGTTAAGAAATAGAGTTCTGAATCTTGAACTTACAAGAGGCTTTATGTTGCTTTCCCTTAAGACAAGCAACACACGTTTGGTTATTTTCAAAACATTTTGAAGGTAAACCTCTTGCAAGGTTATCCTTAACAAGTTTATTAATATTTTAAAAATTATATGACCTAGCCTCCTATGTCATAGCATTGATTCATCAAGAGTGGCCTTTGCAACAAGACAAGTTAAACTCTCTTTAGGAACAATATTCTTCATATCAACACTGTACATGTTGTTCTTTCTAGGAACTTTAAATAAAACCTGACTTTCATCAGTTAACTTAAAAGTTAGGAGACAGAACAAAAACATCCAGTGTTAGTAAAAGAACATTGTTTCTTTTGTCACAGTATTAGTTAAATACTAAAAAGGTATAAACGATTACTCCTTGCAAAGACACATCCTCATAAGCAACTTACTAGTTATTTAAGAGTACCCTTACAAGTAATTCTTCCGCCTTTAAGCAGTTTTAAGAGTTCCTTTACCAGTAATTTTCCCTCCTTTGGCTACTCCCCAAAAGGTAACATATCCTCCATCAAATTCCTTAAAGTCTGAGAGATAGCACATGTTCCTTGTCATGTGCCTTAAGCATCCACTGTCAACATAGCATTGATCTTCTTTTTGTGGATGACCCTACACATACAAATAAGGAAATTAGTTTTCTTTGGGGACCTAAGCCATCACAGACTTAGATCTGCCTCGTGCATCAACATAATTATGTCTCTTCAAAGTAATTGATGCACTATTAAGTTTGGTAGGTCTCCAAACCCAACATGCTGAGGCCTTAAAAGCATTAACCTTATTTTCCCTAACAGCATTAACTACGGCCGAATTTAGCCTAGCAGTATAAAATTTTCCCTTAGCAGTATTAACTTTTTGGCTAAATTTTTTATTAGTTGATGTTGTTCTTATTTGATAGGGCCTCTTTACAGTTAATTATGCTGATTTAGAAAAACGTAACATTGATCTAGCACTATAAATTATAGTTTTGGGATGAGTAGTATTAACATGTCTGGCAGTACTAAGTGGTTTTAGGCTAGTTTTCATTAAAACTGCTCTTGGAACTATGTTCCTGTGAGCACTAGGGTGAGCCTTTTTAGCAGAATAATTGTAATTCACCCATGTATAATTATTCCCAGATACCACCCTTTCCCTTTGATGGTAATTGCAGTCTGCCTGCACATGGTCAAAACTTCCACAGACAAAACAAGCTTTATTGTACATCACAAAGTCACTTCCTAGTTGTTGAGACTTCTGATTATTCCAGTTTCTTTGATTTCCCCTAGGATTTTGTGACCTATACATTTCAGCGTACTTAACTGGTTTCCTAATTGGTTTTTCTTATTATTTAGTTCTAACAAATTCTATCTTATCAACAGTAGGAAAAATAGTTTTATTCTCTAACTTATCATCTGACACTAACTCCTCAACCAATGGGTCATCAAGAGATTCCATAACCTTATTAGAAATATCTTTACTAACACTCTTACTAGACTTAGGTCCATAGCCTTCAAACTTAGGCTGTTAGAACTCCTCTATATCAGAGTAGGACAAATCAAGATTTGGGGGTGAAAATAATCCTGTATGGGGAGGTGGAACAGCATTATAGCTCACAAACCCCACACCCTTTCTACTTTTATCAGTTATCTGACTCCCTATTAATTTGTCTAGACTCTTAGAAGCATTTTCAAATTTTTTAATTTTAAGTTGATTGCTTTCTTTTTCTTGCTTAAGCTTTTCTAACTCACATTTAAGCATACTAATTTCTGAGTCTTTTTATGAGATATCTCTTTTTAGAACAGCAAGTTGCTCACAAAAAATATCCTCATTCTTTTTGTAAAAGATAAGTTGCTCTTCTATAGATGCTAACCCTCTTTTATAAGTAGCTAAATTGAACTCAGATTTGTTAAACTCTATTCTTAAATCATTAAGTTAAGTTTTAAGAGTTTCAAAGCTTTTTAGACAGGTTTTTGAACAAGTTTTATCATTATGTACCTCAGAGTCTGAAAAAGCCATAAGAGCCATGTTTGTAGGGAATTCATCATCTGCCATATAGCTTCAGTCAAATCCAGCTCCATCAATAGCCACCATGGCTTTGGAAGAAGTTTCTTCCACATTTATAGTCCTTCTAGAGCTGTCTTGATTCCTATTCCTGCTATCTTGGTTCCTAGGTCCTCTGCACTCCCTTGCAAAGTGTCACATCTTGTGGCAATTGAAACACTCCACCTTGGACATGTCACCCAGCTGTGTGACTCCCGTTGATAGTGATCTTTCTACCAGTTTTATGGAAAAACCTTCTTGTCCTCATGCTCAGCAATGCTAACTGCCACTTCAAATCCATCTCTATTAAGTCATCTTCATGGATTTGTTCAAGGTCCTCATGTACAAGGTGAGACCCGTTTGGTTGATTGGAAAAAAATGCATAAACAGTGGCATCACTTAAGTTAGCAGTACTAACTTGAGTACTAGCAGTGCTAACTTGAGTGCTAGCAGGGCTAACTTGAGTGTTAGCAGTACTAACTCCATAAGCAGTATTAACTTCATTAGTACTGCTAGGGGATGACACAAAAGCCATATTCTGAGAACTTGAGCTTGCAGTTCATTTAATCTCTTGTTTAAAAATATTGAAATTATTGTAGAGATCATCAAAGATCATTGAGTCTAAATCAGGTTTATTCCTCCAGACCACAACACGAGTATTCCACTCAAAAGGCAAACTTCTCAAAAATTTCAAATTGAGATCTTCTTGTGAAATATTTTCACCCAAGATAGCCAGCTGACTTAAAATCTTCTAAAGCCCATTAAAAATAGAGTCAAGAGACTCGGTGCTTGGAGCACTAAAGTTCTCAAACATTTGCTTTAGAAGAGTCTTTTGAGTCTTTTTTGTGGCTTCATTACCACCAAATCTTGTTTGTATAGCAGCAAACAAAGTCTTAGCATCCTTGTACTGATTAAATGTCATTAGGTGTTCATTAGGAAGTGCCATCAGTAACATACTTCTTGCCTTCACATCATTCTTCTTTTGAACCTTTTCTTCAGTAGTTACAGGACCTGGTATTAGTAAAGTTGAGGTATCATTAGCATTTGTTGTTGTTTGAGCTGCTAGTTTGAATGAGTTTCCATTCTCTATGACATCTCATAGAGCATAGTCTTAAACTTGAAAGTATTGCTCAATCCTTAGCCTCCACATATCATATTCACCCTGTTTGAGAATGGGCAGCTTTGCAGTAGTAGTGGTTTGAGTAGTTTCTAGATCCATCTCTTCCTTGTGAGTAGAGGGTTCTTCTTATTAGTTTCTTCTAGATCAAAGTTTTAGAACACAAGCTCTGATACCACTTGTTGATCCCAACTTAAGATCGATTCCTTTATTCAACAAGGTGTTTCTTCATTATCATACACTCTAAGCCCTAATATTATTTGATCAGAATAATATGGTTACATCAATGAATTGTAACAGGATCAAGTAACCTTGACCTTGAGGCTAATACTACATATGACGTCTACATCTCATGCCTGGAATACACACACATACACATATTTTAGAGTGTTTACCTTCTGACGACACCTAAAACAACATGCCTAGGACCTCCTTTTATAACATAAGGAGTCCAGGTTTACAAAAGATAAGAATTAGAAAATAAATAAATGCTTTAAACTTTAAGCTTTATCTTCTAAATCTTCTATCTAAATAAGGAGATCTTCTAGAATCTTCAAAATCTTCCATCTTTTGAAGAATTCCAGCTTTGGGTTTAAGTCCTTTTGTTTTATTCTTTTATTCACTTTGTCTCATCAAATCAAGAATCCCAACAATCTTCCCCTATTTGATGATGACAAAACAAACAAATTCGTGTACGAACTTTATCATAAAGCCAAAGCTTCCCCTGAAGTTGAGATGTAATCATCTCCCTGAATGAAACAAAATCTTCTTAATTCAGACTTCCTTTATAACATGCCACATACACCGAAAAACAGACATGGGCTGGTTATTTGAATTTAGTAAAGTGGGCCTATGTTCTTGCTATGTTCTAGCCGAATCTGTTTAACAACCTGGACTAAAATTACAATTAGAACTGCTCATTAATACTAGTTGAATATTTTAGTATTGCTTGTATAAGGAAGGTTTGATATACGAATGCAAGTTAGTACTGTTTGTAGAGTATTAATACTGTTGGCAAACAAAGAGTTTATACTGCCAGTTATGTTTGATATCGGCCAGTGAAGGTTTTTGTTTATCGGTTGGTTTGGAGATGTTGGATAACACACACAGGAAGGAAGTTTTTGGTTTGGATTTTGGATTTGGTTTACATGTTCTTAACAGGTTTTAAGGCTCATATTTATTGGTATAATTAGTTACAAAGGATCTATAAGTTGCAACCTGTTAATATTTCTTCCCCTTTTTTCATAATCCAATAGGGGACTTATGAATGTAAGCAACTTTGATTTCAACCACTTCAAACCAATATCACACTACTAACCCAAACTTTCCAATGACTTAAATTACCCTCCATGATGCATAATAAGAATAATGAATCCAAGCAGTAAAAATCTAAACCAACAGTAGTAATAATGACTAGCAGTAGCAAAAACCTTCACCTTGATGATGCATGTAAATGGTTTAACACGAAAGAATATGCTTCCCCTAAAATCAATATGTTAACCATTTCTTGAATCATCTATACTGTAGGCTCTATGTAAAGATCACTGATGAAGAAAACTAAGTATAACAAACTTGATGCTGGAGTAGAACAACCAAAACTTGTGTCTAATATCTTGTACTATCCACGTGACGTCAAACTTATAAATAAGTCTGTGAAATATAAGTAGATCGCAATCTCTTGACAAAAATCCTCATCTTCTATGAGACACATAACCAAAGTGATAGCAAATGTGAGCATTGAGCACCATAAGTTTGTAGATCACACACCTTTGCTAGATTTGTCAAGTCTTCGTCACATCGTTTCTAAGCACGAACAAGTTATCTCCTGCTAAAAGATATGATAAAACACGTACCCGAGTAATTCCACTTCAACTTCAAATAGGTGATAATTAATCATCTTCGTAACTAATTATACCAATAAATATGAGCCTTAAAACCTGTTAAGAACATGTAAACCAAATCCAAAATCCAAACCAAAAACTTCCTTCCTGTGTGTGTTATCCAATATCTCCAAACCAACCGATAAGCAAAAACCTTCACTGGCCGATATCGAACATAACTGGCAGTATAAACTCTTTGTTTGCCAACAGTATAAATACTATACAAAAGTACTAAAACTCTGCATTTTTTTCGGTAAAAATATCCAGACCTTCCTTATAACAAGCAATACAAAAATATTCACTAGTAATTAATGAGCAGATTCTAATTGTAATTATTAGTCCAGGTTGTTAAACAGCTTCTGCTAAGAACATAAGCAAGAACATAGCCACTACTAAATTCAAATAACCTCCATGCCTGGTTTTTGGTGTACGTGATGCCAGCCCATTACATGTTTATTAAACAACCGCCCATTTCCATGCGTAAGCCAATTCAAATATGAGTTTGATATTTAATACTTAGGGCAACACTTTATCTGTCCCTAAACTGTCACAAATCTGATTACTCCTTCCTCCTATACTATTTGTGATACTTTTTAGTGTTATTAGTCTGTCACTAATCTTCATTCTCATAGCAGTATTAATTATAAAACGAGTAGTACTAAATTTCTTATCTTACAAATAGTACTAACTTTTTAAAACACCAGCAGTAAAACATCCAATGACCAGTACTAACTATGAAGTACTGCAGTACAAACAACGTCCTTGGCATTTATTAAAATATTTGAATAGTACAAAGTTTCATTTGAGCCTAAATGCAATACCAACTGCTAACCCTAGCAGTTTAAACACCCATGATCAACCAGCTATACAAATATAGCAGTAGTAACCAATATTTAAATCCCAAACAGTATTAAGTTACCCTTATCATTATAGTTGATCGAATCCAACAAGTAATAGTACTAATCACCTTTAATCACTCGTTGCATCATAAAATTCAAGAGCAGTACTATTCTTTTAAGTGAGCAGTACTAATAAGATAGTAGTATTAATCGTGAATACCTGGCAGCATTATCCCTTAACATGTAGAAATATTATTGAGCAGCACCAATTCAAGATAACATCATGACATATCTTGTTGTCGACACATCAACTTCCACTAGTAAAGCAAGATGAACCAATAGAAGTAGACTTACTTCTTGTTGCCAATAACTTCAGTCATCTCATCTTAGTCTACTAGTAACCTTAGTCGATAGCATCAGTAGGATTTCTCGAGCGAATTATACGTGGTTGTATAGGCGAACTATACACTTGGGTCAACACAGGCGAACTATACACTTATATAGGGCGAATTATACATGATTTTTTCTAGAAGAACTAATCTCGTAATCTTGGTAATCAAATCTCGTAACCTAATCTAAGTATAATTAAACTGTAACTTATCACTTAGTGATTAATTTAGGTCTAGTTTTTCCTTACAAATCCTTAGTGATTGCCTTGGTTTCTATAGATTGCCTATAGTTAGTATGTTGTATGATGATGTGTTTCTCCTGGTCTTATATGTGTTAATATTTTGCTTAGTAACTGTGTGCATAATTCCTAGTGTAATTCAGTCTTGCATCTATAATCATTCGTCTTGATATAGATTGTCGTTCAGTGATATTTATATTTGCTTATATACTGTATGTGACAAATCTTAGCAGAATCATGTCTTCCATTACTGCTCAACAAACCAAACTTGATCTTGAACTTGTTCCCAAGGAGAAAAGACTTGAGATTGGAAAATGCAACGGAAGACTCAATCCTGAAAAGATACAAAGAGAACCTACATTTCAAGTCGTTATGGATGCTCTTGCTCTTACTCCATGCTACTCTGCATTTCTTATCACTGCAGATGTTCCAGAAGTGTACATGCACCAATTCTGGGATTCTATTTACAAGCATAACACTTTCTACAAATTTAAAATGGACAAAAGGAAGTCGTTCAAACTCACTTTGGAAATCTTCAGAGATATCTTTAAGATCTTCCCTAGAGTACAGGGTCAAGACTTTGATGCACTTCCTACTGATAAAGATATTATGTCTTTCCTAGGAGAACTTAGACATACTAGTGAGATCAATTCACTCAATGGTGTTATTGTTGATCAGATGCATCAACCTTGGAGAACTTTTGTTGCTCTCATCAACAGGAGTCTATTTGGAAAGACAACTGGTCATGACAAGCTTCGTCTCTCCAAAGCACAAATCCTTTGGGGTATGAACTATCAGGAGAATATGGACTGTGTTGAACTACTTTGGGAAGATTTCATTTACTAGATTGACAACAAAGCCTACAAAAAGTAAAAGAAGATGTACTACCCTTGATTTACCAAAGTTTTCATTTATTACTTCCTTACTTAAGACAAGACAGTCTCCTGGAGAAACAAGATCAGGATGCATACCTCCAAGGATGATTATCTGATAAATACTCTAAGATTTGTCTCTGCAAAAGAAGTACTCAAATCTATGGTGTTATACTTCCTGAATCATTGACCAGTCCTGAGATGAAGGAAACCAAAGCTTACAAGACTTACCTTGGTTTTGCTACAAGAGCTACACCTCCCAAGATTACAAGGAAATTCAAGAAAGCTTCTCCATCTAAGAAGGAATTGTCCCAGTTTCACCTGAAGAACCTACGAGGAAGTCAAAGAGAGTTAAGAGACACGCACAAACAAAGAATTCTAGGGATCCTACATGAGGTGTTATAATGAGAAGAAACTCCGTGAAGATGTCTCTGTCTAAGATAAAAAGGAAAGATGACTGTTTGAGAACCGCCACATCCATGGAATGATTTGCTCCTCCTAAAGTGGCATTAACTAAAGTAGCTTAGTATGAAGAAGTTGGCAAGAAGAGTTTGAGGGACTTTCACAAGACTCATCCAAGTAGTTCTGGTACTGTTACCAAAATTGCTCCAAAGGCTGCAAAAATCAAACCTTCTGTCACAAATGAAGGAACTGGTGTTAAACCAGGGGTTCCAAGTGACTGGAAGAAGAATCAACTAAAAGTGAAAGCTGTGCATCTTGGGGAAAGTTGAAGATGACAGCAATAATGATAAATAAACTCAGAAAGAAATAGACAAGTGATTGATAGTGATGAAGATGAATGACAGTGATGATAAAAATACTCCAATCTGACAGTGGTGGAAAAGGGTGGGATTCTCGAGCAATGAAACTGAATTGTGAATGGAATCAGGTTCCGAGTTTGATCAAGAAGAAAATGAAGAAGCGATAGGAGATGATGAAGAAGAAGAGGATGATGAACTTGTTAAAACCCCGTCTAACGATTCTCATGGTGAAGATGAAACAAAGATTACTGATAAAGCTAAAGGTGATGACGATGAAGAGATGGATTATACTACCAGTCAACTATACGATGATGTGGATATACGGCTAAATAAACCAATTCAAGCTGGTGATGAGACGGTTCAAAAGGAGGGTACCAATGCTGAAATGATTAATGTCCAGCGAGGGAATGAAAATTCAAAGATCTCTCAAGTCATAGAAGATACACTTTCTACTGTTCCACGGAGGACTGAAGTCTCAGATACCAGCTCTTCTCATTCATTTGACTTGGCAGCTAAATTCTTAAACTTTGCAGATATTCCCACAACAGATGCTGAAATTGTTTCTCCAATGGATGTTCCTGTCCATCATGAAGTACCAAGCGGTCAAACACCCATACTCCTTACAGTACTTGTTTCGGTTATCACTGAATCTTCGCCAGTATACACCACAAACATTCCACAATCATTACAATCCTTTACTCCTCCACCACCACAATCAACACCCACACCACCACCAACAACTAAAGCTACAAATCCTCAATCTGCACTTCCTGATTTCGCATCCGTCTTCCAATTCAACAACAGAGTCACAACATTGGAAAAAGATGTTTCTGAACTCAAAAAGGACGATCCTCTTAAAACTCAAGTGACTGCTCTAGTAGATGAACATCTAGACGCAAGGCTAGGAGCCACCAGAGATGAATTCATGAACTACCTTTCGGCGTCAATCACTGCAAGGATCACAGAGCAAGTCAAGAATCAACTGCCTCAGATTCTGCCAAAGGAAGTATCTAACTTTGCTCCTTTAGTGATCCAAAACATGGTTACTGAGTCACTTAAACAGGCGGTTCTAGCCAAGGAGTCTTCTCAACCACAATCTTCATATGAGGCTGCTGCAACGCTTACAGAATTTGAGTTGAAGAAGATTCTTATCGACAAAATGGATAAAAGTGAATCATATCTGGCAGCTCCTGAACACAGAGAATGCTATGAAGGATTGATAAAATCTTATGATCTCGACAAGACTCTCTTCTCCACTTATGATAAAGTGTATTCGTTGAAGAGAAGCCGAAAAGACAAAGATAAAGATGAAGACCCTTCCGCTGGATCAGACCGAGGGTTGAAGAAGAGGAAGACTAGCAAGGATGCAGAACCAACAAAAGGTCCTAAAGCTAAAGAATCACAGTCTGGCTCATCCAAAGGCACCAAGTCTCAACCAAAATCTTCTAGAAAGTCTGTTCAATCAGAGGAACCAGAGTTTGAGGTTGCAGATTCAGATATGCCACAAGATCAAGAAGGGAATCTGGGTAATGATGATGATGAACCCATGAAAGAGACTGTATCTAAACGTGACTGGTTCACCAAACCTACACAACCTCAAGAACCCACTGATCCTGATTGGAATGTTGGCAAGACTCCACATCAAGGACAAACTCAAAGTTGGTTAATGACTCTTGCATCTTCTGCTGATAAACCATCAAAGACCTTTGATGTATTGATGATCACTCCTAGAGACTTCTCTGCATGCATCATGAATGGCCTGAAAATCACCAATCTTACTCAAGAAACTTTGTTAGGACCAGCATTCAAACTTCTCAAAGGTACACATACCAATTACACAGAGTTGGAATATGACTTTGAAGAATGTTACAAGGCTCTTTCAGAAAAACTTGATTGGGAGAATCCAAAAGGCGGTGACTATCCATTTGATCTTACTAAACTCCTTCCTTTAGTTATGAGTGGAAATCATCAAAAAGTACTAGTTGACTACTTCTTCAACAATGATCTCAAGTATCTGCAAGGAGAGTTTTGACAATGACCTACACGACTTCTTGTTGGATCATTTTCTGAATAGATCTTAACCTTTAGCTTGTAAAAGGTTTGTTCCTTTAGATAATTCTAAAGCAACAATAATGAAACACTGATTTGAACACTATTGATTATGCCGAAACTAATCAATAATGCTAAGAAGAACAGTATTAAGATTCACAAAAGAACTTTATATTATAACTTGAATCTGCCTAGGTTACAGATTACAAAAACTATGATTGCTAATCGATCTCTATTGATCTGTGTAGAACTATATTAATCTATATATGACTAACTATGACTAGGGTTCCTTTTATACACCAAGGAAACCCTAATGGGCTTTACAAAACGCGTTAAGAGATAATGCATATCTATTCCTAATTTATCTCATGCATATCTCATAAGCAGTACTAATACAATATACTAGCAGTACTAATACTAACTAACAATACTAACTATTACTGGCAGTACTAACTACAAACCTAGCAGTCCTAAAGACTTAGACTTATTTCTTCAATCTTCATTAACAGCATTAAGTCTTCACTAGTAGTATTAATCTTGAGCCAGCAGTATTAACTTGTAGAAGTTCAGAATCCCAATAATCCTCCCCTAAGCTTGTGATTTACTCTCAAATCTCAAGTTTCTTCTGGATTAGATCTTCAATTCTTCTTTTGTTGAGGATTCTTTCAAACATACTTTTATTGTTCTTCAATCTGAGTCTTGATAAACTTTAGCAACTCAAATACCATAGAACTTTCTGCTTCAGCTTCTAATTTCCAGTTAAGCATCTTTTGAAGTGTTTATTTGGTGAGTGGATACTTTTTCTCTACAAACATATGATTAGTCATCAAAGTATCATCAACCATCAGTGTGTGCACTCCACAAGTTTCATA
>BQNB010115486.1:0-18749 GCA_026074375.1 Tanacetum coccineum
CTAGGGAGTTGTAAAACTTCTTATAGAAGTCCCTTACGACAACCACATCAAGTTTTTGGCGCCGCTGCGTAGGGAATAGTTAGGTTTTGATCATAGTTTAACTTAGTTCTACTTGCTTTAATCCTTTCAAGTGAGACTTTTATTTCCACATATTAGCTTTCTCATAGTCTATCTTTTCTTTGTGTTATCTATTTCGTAACCCATTCTCGTCAACCACCTTGGGAGACGAGAATCCTATCCGTACTCTTGAAGACTACTCCAAACCTAGCCACGAGGGCTACAAGAATACCATTGAGCTCCTCGTAGGGAACAACGTGGTACCTCTTAGATTCGACACCATCCGGTTGGTGCAAAACGAATGCTCATTCTACGGACTTCGGTCCGAGGATCCAAACCAACACCTCAAGGATTTCTTAAAACTTATGGACTCACTTGACCTTGACGGTGAAAACAAGGAAAGAACGCGCCTGCGTTTATTTCAATTTTTCCTTAACAATCAAGCTAGCAATTGGCTTTAACGTCTTTCAGCAGGATCCATCACCACGTGAGAGGATCTTACTACTCGTTTCCTTGCTTAATTTTTTCGCCGGGAAGGACCGTAAAACTTCGCAATGTATCCTGATGTTCCAACAACATTATGGAGAATCTCTATCAGAAGCATGGACTTGTTTCAAGGACTTACTACAAAAAGTCCCTCACCATGGCATCGATCATTGGCTTCAGATTTAAATTTTTTATGATCATGTCTCTTTTCATCTTAAGTGTGAGATTGACCGCGCCGTCGGCGGCAAACTCCGCAATAAGAATGTCGACGAATCTTGGGAAATCATTGAGAACCTCGCCCTCTACGACCACGAGGGCTGGAATGACACAAAAGAATTCGTCAAACTGGTCAATGCTATTTCTACGCCTCAAAGCACCTAAAAAACACCTGACCGAAGACTTCTTGAGCTCGAACACCAGATTAACTTCTTACTAAAGGGATCACGACCGACACCTAGACCGAGCTCAACACACATCCCTCAAGCTCATGTTGAAGCAGTATACTCAAACCTACACTCAGAATTGCATGGAAGATCCTGAACAAGCCTTTGTTGAATACGCATCCTTTGTGAATACGCATCCTTTCTAACAAACCACTACCATAAAACGGGGGGGGGGGGGGGGGGGGGGCCCCACAAACGTTAAATCCCGAACCATTCCTTCAACAACCGCCCTCAAAGCTTTAACAATCAATCAACTCTAGAAGGATTGGTATCTGTTGGGATTTACAGATTTGAAGATTACAAAACCTATTAGACGAACTGAAATAATAAAAAAATATAAATAAAAAAATAGAAAAAAAAAAGTAAAAAAAAAATAGAAAAGAAAAACAATGAAGGACCAAATATGTAATTGTTTAGTTAGCTTAGATAGTAAGCTAGGGTTTGGTTGTAAACCCTAGCCACCTCTATTATATAAAGAGGGTTTTAGTTAGGTTAGCACTCACCAGTTCCAGTAACAATGTAGATCAAAGGTGTGTGTGTGTGTTAACTAGGTGTCAATCCTTATAAGGCGCCTAGGTTATTAGTTAATAGTTAGCTAGTTTCTTTATTAATGATTAATGAAGAAAACCATATTAGTAACTTTGATCTTATTCTCAATTATTATTCCGCTGTGTGTTGATCATTGTTATTATACCCTAGTTGAGTCCAGATCTTGGATTCTACATGTGGTATCAGAGCCTCGTGGCTCTTGATCTAGGGTTGATAAGGTTTTCATGAAAAATTATTTTTCTGTTATTTTTAATAAAAAGGCGTATTGGGCAATTAGGGTTTTTATGCAAACCCTATTTTGTTTAAAGGCAGTAGCAGTAATGGCACATGAAGGCTTCTAAATTGATGATCTGATCTGTGATGTGATCATGATGGTATTTATGCTTCATTCTTGTTCAAAACGCAGGATCCATGAATTAGCGACAACTTTGCTACATTAAAAGTGTCGCTGATGGATATGGGACAGATCTATAACAGTTTTGCAATAGCTATGTGACTGATTAGCGACAGAACAGTGACAAACCATGTGTCGCTAAAGCATATGTTGTGAGGAAGGAAGATGCTGGTTAGTGCCAATTATGTACGATTTAGTGACCTTTTTAAGCAGTTGCCTGGATGTTTTCTGCTGTTTTAGTTTATCTACTTTATAGGTCTGCTAGTTTACGTATGATAACAGCAGCAGGTGGTCGTAGTTACCAAGAAAACAGCAGGTTTAAAAGAAAAGTCTCAACATGTTGTTAAAGGATGTGTGTGTAGGTGTGAATGATGGCTGCGTCTGTGTGTATATGGTTTAGGAGTCTGCTAAGTCCTTATGTATGTGCGTGGGCCTACGCGATTATTGGCAGATTGGTTATGAATTCACAGATTTGGAAGCAGTTATGATGATAAGTCATAGATTTGGGAAAGGATATGTTTTAATATAAATCCCTAAATGTTATGGATTGTATATTTTCCCAAAATTACTTCCTGACTTTTGGGGAGTGGGATTTTGTGGAATATACCAGATTTCTAGAAATGTATTCTTCCATATCTCTGCTTACTGAGTCTGAGTACATGTCAGCATATTCATTTGTTCTGGTCACACTCGGTAATTCCTACTGGTCACTTGGTTCTTGCTGGTTTCATCATGTTCCTGCTAATGGTTGTCTTCTCGGTTACTACTGGTCTTACGATGGTTCCTCCTGGTGCTTATACGGTTCCTACTGGTTGTATATTCTGATTCATACTGGTGGTTATGAGTTACTACTGGTTATATCATTCCTGCTGATAGGCTTTATGGTTCCTACTGGTCTGCTTATGGTTTCTTCTGCTTGCTTATTTGATACTATTTGTTATCGCTGCTAGTATTGTTCGATATTGGTCCCCCCCCCCCCCCCCCCCTCATACGCCCTTGCCTTGAACAATGATGTCGTGTATAGTTCATTTTGGAGATTCAGTCCTTGATATAATTCTTGATTGGAACAGTTACGCGCTCTTTACAAATATTTTGGGGGGCATATGATACCATACAGTTCATGATATGATCATCACAAAATTCGAATGATCATAAGCATTGAGTGGTTTCTGGTTGATCCGTCTGAGCTCACCGAGACTATCGGCCATTGCATGTAATCGCCATGCATATATTGATTACAAGAATTATACAAAGACATTTTCTTACAAGATATTGTAATAAGCATGTCTTTTTCACTGAATGAAGAGATGATCTATGCTACTGAGTTTATGATTATATGCAGATGGTTTTTAGAATAGACTTTTAAGGGGAAGCTTATTGTTCAAAAATACTTAACCATCTACATGCATCACTTGAGGGGAAGCGTCTACGAGTTGCACAAGACCCCTATTAGATGATTACAAAAAGGGGAAGAAGATTTATGGTGTGCAGCTTATTATTGTGATGACATGTTTTAGCATTGTTTCTTCATGCAAGTTGTTTTGTAATATCAAATAGGGGAAGATTGTTGGGATTTACAGATTTGAAGATTACAAAACTATTAGACGAAATGAAGAAAGAAGAAACAATGAAGGACCAAATATGAAATTGTTTAGTTAGCTTAGATAGTAAGCTAGGGTTTGGTTGTAAACCCTAGCCACCTCTATTATATAAAGAGGGTTTTAGTTAGGTTAGCACTCACCAGTTCCAGTAACAATGTAGATCAAAGGTGTGTGTGTGTGTGTTAACTATGCGTCAATCCTTATAAGGCGCCTAGGTTATTAGTTAATAGTTAGCTAGTTTCTTTGTTAATGATTAATGAAGAAAACCTTATTAGTAACTTTGATCTTGTTCTCAATTATTATTCCGCTGTATGTTGATCATTGTTATTATACCCTAGTTAAGTCCAGATCTTGGATTCTACAGTATCTAAATTCATGGCATCTCAAGACGCTAGATTGTCCAAGTTTGAAGCCGATTTCAAACAACAGCAAAGTGAGATGACCAACAAAATTGACACAGTGCTGAAGGCCATCATCGATCGAATAGCAGGAGCACTGCTTAGAGACACGGTTAAGAAATCTAAAACTGAGTACTTCCCTAGTTTTGTCTTCTCGTTCTTACCTAACAATTGATCCCCAATGCTCATCTCACCCCTCCACTTCAATCAATGCTATGAAAGCACATTCCAAAGAGGCAAACATTTCCCAGACAAGCCTGTCACAAACCGGGATAGGGATCGAAACATAACAACCGGAAGAACCTGAACCAACTCTTTAAGACGAATTCCAGGATTTGCATATTAACCTACCGGTTTTTGAAGTTTTAGCTCGCGCTCCAATCTATAACGCTATATTGGATAAATACGTAGAGAGCTTAGAACTAGGCAAAAACGGGTCAATATTTGTCCAAGGTGAAGTACCTACTAAGATGGAAGACCCCGGACTATTCACTCTACCTTGTAGACTAGGGGACTCAAAACCTTTCGACGCTTTGGCTGATCTAGGATCATGCGTAAACATAATCCCACTATACCTCTTCAAAAAGTTTAACATCGGACTATTAGAAGAGACTGACCATATCTTTAGATTGGCTGACGGAACCAAAGCCTACCCCGTTGGGATTGTAAAAGACATAGAAGTCCACATAGGAAAACTGAAACTATTAAATGATTTCTACGTAATCGATATGAAAAAGGACCTTGAAACCCCTTTGCTAGTAGGAAGAGGATTCCTAGCTACCGCCAACGCAGTTATAGATTGTAAGATGGCCAAAATAGCGGTGGGAGAAGGAATTACTGGGTCGGTATTGATGTGTAGTTGTCGTAGGACTTCTACACGAGAAGTATTACAACTCCCTAGGTAGTGCACCTAATCATTGTAGTGTAGTATAGGTAAGACTCGGGGTCATTTATCGTTCACTCAGGGAATAGGTTGGGAAGGCTTGATCACGGTCTAACAGAATTCTAAAGGTTGAAGGAAGATTATTTTTGTATTTTTGTATTTTATGGAAAGAAAGTAAATCATATAATTGAGAGGTGGGTTGGTTTTAGCTAATTAAACTAATAAATCTAAACTAATGGTGATAACAATAAGATAAAAGATTGTGTCTATTTAATCATGTATTACTCCCTAGATTGCTTTCTCCTAGTGTTGTTGCCTTGTCACCCTTGTGATGATATGTGTAACGATTTTTCCTAAAGCATGAACGAATTACATGAACCCGCCGTCTACTTAGTATGCCGCTAAAGCAACGCACATGCAAGGTAGTAAGAAGACTATTACACGGCCCCTAGGAGTTTACTAAGTGCATGTAAAATACATTAAAAGTGGTTCAACCATATTAGGGGGCAAGGTAGTATGAAGACTGTTACCCGATGATATCCTTTCTACACAATCACGTTTCCCTAGACATATCAACAGCGATTATGGACAGAAAGCTAGTTTTCTAAGACCTTAACTGCAATGATTTGCACATCCAACACAAGAAGCAACATCACTAAGATCAACAATTAAGGATCATCAATCATAAATAAACACAATAATAGGTTTAGCCAAGCATGTTAAAGATAAAGCAAGAACAATAAATCAAACAACACATAGACATATTGAATGATTAAGTAAACCTTACTTAATTAAAACATGAATTAGAAGAAGTAGAATAGGGTTTTTAGGTCCTAAAATTGTCTCCTACAGCTGCTAAACGAACTAGGGTTCGTACCCTCTTTTTATCAAAAGTTAACACACGAAAACCTCAAACGTTCGTGTTTGTATATATGAAGAAAATCGACGCGACGCGTAGCATTGTTAGTCGAGACCGTCGTAAAATGAATCTTCTAGATCTGCGTTTGAGTCGGTGCGAGTTGACGCCATCTTGAAATGTGTGACGTCGTCACTTGATGAGTTGTGACGGCATCTAGTATAGCTTATGACGCCGTCTCCAGGCTCTGTAAGCACAAATCTTCAAGAGTCTTGGTGTTGGTCCGTAGTCTTGTCCGTTTCTTCCCCAAATGAGACCAAGTCCACGCGTAATTGATCCAAATGTCTTCCAAAGGAGAAATACCTGAAAAGGAACGATTAAGTACCTATTTCGGGCATAAACATACGATTTTAGGGGTTAAACGACCTCGAAAAAGTGCATAAAATGACACCTCATCAAATACACCTACATTTGGGATTTGCTTGTCCTCAAGCAAATGGGCTTTTTTATCTAGGTAATAACAATATGAGGGGTCATTTTACCTACTCTTTAAACATATTCTACAACACAACTTTCTAGACCTCGTAATTAAAAGCACTGAAGTATACTACTACACTCACAAAAGTGTTTGGGATTCTCTCTTCAAACTCATGTGTCTAATAAATAATAACCTATGGGGGGAAACGAAAAATCAACACTCATTAACCTGGTCATAAGCATATAAATTACCATAGGCTTGGTAAAGGATCAAACCTCCACCGCTAGGTGCAAGTATTATTCATTACTATCTAAGAGGTCTTTTAAAGGGTTGTGAGGTGTAGGTGTAAGATAACATACAATGGAAACAAAAATGGATGGTATACATTTAGGTGGCTTTGTGAAAATTGGAGTGAAAAGTTTTGCTAATTATTTAGCACTAATACACTTTGGTGGTTGCTAAGTCCAGACTACGGACGAAGATATACAAACTCTACAATCAATCTCTTTCTTTTTCTTTTCTCATTATTTTTTTAAAGTAACATAATACAATACGGGGGTTTAAAACATGTACCCCTACACTTGAGCTTTTACATGATCGATATTTACAATCTAACTAATGACCCGTATTGAGGTGGATCAAAATAACAGGAGATCAATACAAACAATGGGGGATTGAATTATAACTTTTCTTCCTCATTCTTCTGCGAAATAAATACTACCATGAATCCCAATCGTCCCAAAACTGTATTTACAAGAATAAAGACTTAGCAACCGTGTACTTAATAATTAACTTGGGTTAAAACAATAATGTACTAAAGGTGAGTACATATAAGGTAGGCTAAGGCTTTTTGGGTGTAAGGGTGTCAATGCACCTTCATTAATAGTCTGATTAACCATAAAATTACGAGAACCGAGAAAATGATAGGCTCGGAGGGTTGTACTAGGGTATCCTGCACTAAAGGTGAGTGCATGGCAAGGGTGTGGGATAGTTATATGATCGAGGTGACCATCATAACAGTTACAAGTTTAAAACATGGGTTATTCCTAATGCCTCTTATCAAGCAAATCCTAATACTTACTATGCGGTCTCGGAATGCATCACAAAAATAAGTTCTAGAATTTAATATGCTACCGGTACACTCATATGAATTTTACTAACACCAGACATTCCAGAAAAGGCGACGAAGACCACACGTACACATCCGTAATGACAGAATAGACACGTGTGACTGCTCACTCCTTAACTCGAACCGGGTAAAGATAAAATCATCTTGGGTTACCGACGATAGGTACCCGAATTCCTAAAGATCTAAGGGCGAACCTCACATTTTTGGGGTGGAATTTTGAGGGTTATTATGCTAGTCATATAAATTCCTATCCATAGGACGCTAGTAATACTCGGTTTTTGTTGGTATGTGTCGTAAAAAAAATTGGTAAAAATCTCCCTTTTATGCTATTTTTGATATATTACCCATCTTTTTAAGGACAAAGCAAATGACAAATGAAGAAATAGTTTCTAAGGCTTATTTTTCCTCCTACACTTATTTTGAACATTGTCCCCAATGTTCTCTGGAAGTACCCGTTAAAACGAATAATGGGAAAAGAAAACAAGGAAAAGAAACTAGTACTCCCCTGGTTTGCTTAATAATAGAGAAGAAACATGCAATAACTGGTTAAATCATCCTCCAAGAATCATCCAATGAAACTTCCTAAGAACTTCCAAAGCTCTCCTCATCAAATATAATCTGTAATCAAAGACAAAGATAACTATACCAAGCATAAAATGTGCGATTTACCAATATACAATGTGAATTTAGGGTTTGACTTGATAGATAAGATGAAAGAATTGTTAAACTCATTAGGTTTTGCAGGTTTATACAGAAAAATAAATATATTGAATGTTATGCAAGTTTTATTTCCAAAAATAATTAAAAACTTTGAGTTTTCTGGACCTGGGCGTTTGACGCCGTCGGGGTTGGTGTGACCCCGTCACAAGTGTCATGGTGATGGCGTCACTTGTTAATTGGGACGCCATCTCCACAGTCTGTGAAAAAGAAATTTTTGTTTTTGATAAAAAATTTCATGCACTTGATTCCATAAGTTAGTTCCTGTATAAATGGCTGCATAAAACTTGAGATTTAACAATTCAACGCCATATGACTCGATACTGACGCGAATTAATCTAAACAATTCATTTAACATTTTTGTAATTGGCTCAAAAGCCGGATAAATCCCCTACACTTATTTGTTTGCAAATACCTTTGATTGAAATTAAGACGAGGTTAAAGACAATACAAAGCATGATTACAAGATAATTCAAACATAATAAAACAAATGGAAAAGAATTAAAACACACATGACACTCCTAATTTGCGGGAAAATTAAATTGGGTTGCCTTCCAAAAAGTGCTTTTTTGTATTTACGAGTCTTGTAGCTAGACTCAAAGCCACACGTCCTTACGTGACTTCTCCTTCGTCGTCTATTCCTTCTTCTTCTTCTGTAAGAGCATGGTGATCATCTTTAAAATTCTTGCTTCTCTATTGATTAAATTCCATCTCCTTTTCTTGATGAATACCCTTATCCTTTCTTCCCATTCTAGGATTAGCCTATTCACAGTCATAGTGGGATCTATGGGTTCTATGTTATTTTTTATTCCTTTTTCGACATGAGAGAGGGGTTCAGGTATCTTATAGAAACTTATCTTACTTTATCTGATCGTAGGGTAATGTGCTTGTGTCGTAGACTTTATTTGAGGTCTTTACCGTTGTTAAGAATGGCATTCCAAGAATGAAAGGCCTCTTTTCATTTTCCTTAATGTCCATAATTACGAAGTCCGCGGGGTATATATGCTCGGCAACCTCTACTAACACGTCTTCGGCTATTCCTTAAGGGATAGATATATGAGTGGCTAGCTAGTGAGAGTCTAATGTCAGTCTCGGCCGGTCTCTTGTCGGCGAGTTTCATATAGGTGGAGTAAGGCATGACGTTTACATCGGACCCTTGATCAACGAGGGCATGTACATGCTTAAGGCCTCCTATGCTGCAAGGTATTTTGAAGTTTCCTCCGATGTCCTCCTTCTTTGTTATCTTCTTCTTGAGAATCGCTTCGTAAATAGGCCCCCCGGGCAATACATTATACGCTTTCTTCTTTTTCTTTCCAACTCGGGTTCCTGAAAGAGAGTTATTAAATATGTTATTGTTTACTAGTCCCTTAATAAGCTTTTCATTTATCTTATGCTTCGGGTAATATGCAACAGGCTGAGAACCTGGTGCTTCAACGACTTCATCATTTTTAGGTGCTTTGACTGGCTCATTTCTGGTCCTGTTCTCAGCTCCATTCATTGCCTCGGCCTTCCTGACTGGCATTTCCATTTCGGTAGGCATTTTAGTGTTGTCGGGTGTCTCGTCCGTCTTGTTATTCTCTTCACCTTCATTTCTTGCAAGGGAGATAGAGTTTACGTTCTTGGTGACGGGGAATTTGGCTTCTTTCCTTATCAATACTTTCTCAGGGATTCTGCTGGTCGTGAGCTCCTTGAGAAGCCCAAACATTTCAGTCATCCTACCGTTGATTTCCTCGCGTTGCTTGAAGATGGTGTTCTTGAATCTTTCCATCCTTTCGGTGTGGGCTGCCATGTAATCTCGTACTCGAGCTTCAAAAGTGGTATCTAATGCTCGTGGTTGAGGGCTTGGACCTGTACGTTCACGAAAGGCAAAAGTGCTTAGTATTGGTGGAGTGAGAAAGTTGATAGAAATGCGTGTAATCTCCGTGAGAAATGAAACAAAAATCTTTTAAGAGATTCTAAGTAGCTAGGGATAGTTGTGCATTGCATCACTAGGTCCATGATGTCAGTCTTTAATGTCAGCAATCATCTTTGTGATTCTTGACAGCAGATGTATTGACCCGGTTTCTGCCTAAGTGTAAAGAGGGTTTCTTTTCACCCTTTATCTTAACTTTTCTTTTTAATTCTTCAACCCCTTTAGTGCTTACCGAGACTTCATAACTAGAACCTTGTTGGGTTTGTTCCAGTACTAGCTCTATCTTAGTCGGCACATTTCCCTTAATCTCACTTTACTCCTTTTTTCATACATAAGGACTTCTACACTATCTAGTGGAATATCCCTGGGTAGATCCCTTTGGTTCTGGCTGGATCATGGGAATGGATACCTAAACTTAACCACCTTATAACTCCAATACAGTAAATTAAATGGTTGGTCTTTGGTACTTCCACATTTCAGCCAACACGTAACCATTTGCTCCTCCTTCATATGTGCATCGATTAATCAAAAGAGTTTAGCACATATATGGGTTAGCGTACACTTGAGATCTTAAAAATCATATTATTAGCCATATATTTTAATCATATTTTCTCCCCTTATCAAAAATGTTAAATCTTTTAATATTTTGGATATTAATTGATTGAAAATATATATGCATTCGGGGAGAAAAATGTCCAATTATTAACAAGCCGATTATTGGAACATTTTAATGCTCCCCTTTAAATTACGAGGGTATTATATGGTGTTTGAGTATGTTAATTAGAAAAATTTTAAATTTACTAAGAAATTCTTGAAAATTCTTACTCAAACACTATATATGCCTCATTGTTAAGTCTACACTACATATATACATATTCACAAGTTTATGATATACGAAATGACCTTATAGAGATGAACATAATATGAAAAGGTCATATTGTTCGTTGAAGAAGCCGTAGGTCAGTTCCGTAGTGCCTTCCACTAACAAACTTTTTGATGCTCCTCATCATCCTTCTTTTCTTCAGCAGCTTATCAATCGCTTTGATCATGATATTAGCTCTTTTATTTTCCAATGTACTCCATCTTCTCTATGGTAGGTACTCCTTTCAGATATTCTTAGTGATGTCATCCAATGAAGTTCGAAGCCCAGTTAATGTCATATCACTAAACTTGTAGAGTTCATTTGATCGCATCAACTTGTTTCTCTCTTGGTTGTCGACATAAGTGAATCCTTGAGGGTCTTGATATGGAGTGAATGGGTCCCTTTTTTTGAGGCCGGGTCTGGTAGTTTTAGGCTTGGTGACGTTGATCTTCTTCTGGTAACTTTCAACTTTGAGTTGAAGATCTTTGACTCGCTTCTGAATAACCAAGCTTCTGGTGAACATTCTCAATGCTATTACGAAGTCGGAAATATCATCGCCCGAGAGATTTGTAAGTCAGTTCCGAACAACAAGGAGAAGCATGTCCTCGATGTCAATGATATGAAGACGTGGAAAGCAGCCTTCCTTGAATCTTTAAAGGTCGTTATCGGCTCTTTTTACTACAATCTCTTTCAGATACCTATACCCATGTTTCCTCATTACCTCAACTTGAGTTACTTCCAGAATACGTTTTGTAGAATATACATTATGTCTTGATTTCGAACCTTGTGCATATCCATAGAAGGTCTTACGTTGTTCTCTCTAATGTGAGATTCCTCATAACGCATGTTTATCATAGGTAACTTTAACAGGACTCCGTATATTTAGAACCATGTCTTCAATGCCTGGAAGATCATATTGAGCAGCCTTTGTCTTTGTAATAGAAGTCATGTAGGTCATTGTAGAAACTCCTCCTTGCAGATACTTGAGATCATTGTTGAAGAAGTAGTCAACTGGTACTTTGTAACGAAAAGTGATGTTTTACTCTATGTATTCTAGTTGTACACCTTTTTAGCAAATGATACTAGATCAGATTTACCAAGGTAAATAATCCTTTATTGTACACAATAGCTTTGAAATAAAAAAAAAGAAATAAAGGACATTTTTTTGCAAAAACACACGAACAAAAAAAATAAACACAAAAACTAAACACACCACTCTTTGGATTGATACAATTAAAGTAATATTAGTTAATCAATTAACAACAAGAATTATTCAGAGGAAAGTGGGATGTAAATGTTGTATTTTATAAATTAAATGGGGGGGGGGGGGGCTGTGTATGGGGTATAGAGAAAGTTTTTTTAAAGAACATGAAATGCATTAAGTGAAAATGAAACATACAACCCAAACGCTACCTACTATCCAAGGCATGGAGATGTGTTTATATAATTACAAGGAGTGGTGGGCCTTGGGCATGATGGATTTTCCTTAGGATTGGTCTAAACTACCTATGTAAGTTTCCAAAAATTACATAACGAGCTAACGACTGTTATCTATGAAAGTGACCGACACTTTCGTGTTCCTAACACAACCTAGTTTTACTTTTCCCGCAATTAGGAGTGTCATGTGTTTTATTCTTTTCATTTTATTTAATCATGTTCGAATTGTATCTTGTAATCATAGCTTGTTTGTTCTTAACCTTGTCTTAATTTCAATCAAAGGTATTTTGCAAATAATAAGTGTATGGGAATTTATCCGGTTTTTGAACCAAGTTCAAGCATGTTAAATAATTTGTTTAGATTAATTCACGTATGTTTCGAGTCATATGAGTAAATTGTGAAATCTCAGGTGTTATGTAGCTATTTGTACAGGAATAAACTTATGGAATCAAGTGCAGAAAATTTTTGATCAAAAACAAAATTTTGTTTTCATAGAACATGGAGACGGCGTCACGATTTACACGCAAACGCCGTCACCCACGGGGACACCCCTGAACGGTGTCAGTTTCCCTAACGGCGTCACACGCCCCTAGGTTCTAGAAAACTTAAAGTTTATTAATTATTTTTGGAAAATAAAAACTTGCATAACATTTAAAATATGTATTCTTTCTGTTATAAACCTGCAAACCATTGTGTTTGTAAAATTCTTCATCCTATCTTACTCTTTATCGAGTCAAACCCTTTAAATTTTATATTGTATATTTGTATTCGAACATTTATGCTTGGTATAGTTGTTTTGTCTTTGATTATAGGTTATATTTGATGAGAAGAAGCTTGGAAGTTCTTAGGAACTTCAGTGGACGATTCTTAGAGGACAATTTAACTAGTTATCGCATGTTTCTTCTCCATTATTGAGCAAACCAGGGGAGTACTAGTTTCTTTTCCTTGTTTTTTTTCCTTTAATCCTTTTTTTACGGAACAGCTTTATTAATTATTAGGGGGCCAATTTTCATCTTAAGTGTAGGGCGAGCCATCATTAGACCTTTAACCACTCTATTCCCACCTCTCTCCTCTTCAGAGCTGTATAGCTTGCATTCGCGCGCCTCCAGTACTACATATGATCCAAGCATTTCTAACCTCATACGACATCCTACACTATAGGGCATATCTGAGCGCGCTCATTTTGCACCCAAAATCTAAATAACATACAACCACTAACCCCCTCACTTGACTACAAGTACAAATAATTCACCTCTTCTACGCTCTATCTAATAGCGCCGAATCTCATCACAGGCCGATATCGCCGAATCTCTTGATCGCCAGTTGCACAACCTGATCCACACCCCATCCGCACATTTCCCAAAACCCTTAAAATTCGCATGCCCCAGAGCGAACGCCCCCCCGTCTCAGATATTCGTCTGAAACTAGAATCCTATTATACGTAGCGCCATTCGTCCCAGAGCAATCAGCTCAGAGCGTCGTGATATGTGCACGGAAATGGAGCCTTAAGTCAAGTGTTTGTACTTAATATCTATGTAGAACCTTTGACTATGAATAACGAGGATAATGTACGTCACCAGGTTGGTGTTGACGCACTCTATCTAAGCTTGCTAGAAGATAGTATTTGTGTAGTGTCGGGCGACCTGACTTTAGGTGTTTATATGAGTGTGAGTGTGGTGTTAGTTGTGTCTGTGTGTAGTAAATACCTGTGTCCTGATAACGCTGATCACGATGAAATATGTTTGTAGAGACCAGATGATAAAATTCGCGATAGTCTCTGTACGCCGCGTATATACTGAGGAGGCACGTCGTAGTACAGACTATAATATAGTTGATTGTGCATGTGACTATAGAGGCATTGTGGGATAGTTATACCATATGATCGTGGTGTGGACAACTATCATAACAACTTAATAGGTTTAAAACTATAGAGATAATCAGTTTGTAGTATCATGACTAAATGTGTCGTACACTGATAACTTATATGCAGTTCCTTAATACCGCCACTCAGTACTCCACTTACTACTGCGCACTATGCACTACATTTTTAGTGCTGAGCTGCACCATTCGCACCTATATCACACGCCTCAACTTCTCCTCCACACACTCACCCCGCCTCCCCGCTACCGCCCTACGCAACCATCTTTTCCCTCTCAAGGTTCCCTCCCATCAATCTCCCTTTGGTCGGATTTCAAAGTCGCTTTTTTTTACTTGAAGAGCAATTGTTAACCCTTTAATTAACCATCGTTACACCCAAATCGCCTTAGCTACATTGTTTGTACTAGCTTCTTTTAGTACTTATTGTTTTAAAAACAATGTTAATTATTTAAGTACACGGTTTCTAAGTCCTTATCCTTGTAAATACTATTTTGGGACGATTAGGATTCATGGTAGTATTTATTTCGCGGAAGAATGGGGAAGAAAAGTTAAGTCAATACCCCTATATATTTGTTAGATGATCTCCATGTTATTTTGATCCACCTCAAATTGGGTCATTAGTTAGATTGTAAATATCAAGCATGTAAAAGCTCAAGTGTAGGGGTACGTGTTATAAACCTCATGTTATGATGTATTATGTTATTAAAAAAAGAGATTGATGTAGAGTTGTGTAGAGTTTGTATATCTTTGTCCGAGTCTTGGCTTAGCAACCAAACCAACGTGTATTCGTATAAATAATTAGCTAACCCTTCCACTCTAAATTCACCCAAAGCCACCCAAATGTATCCCATTCATTTCCATTTTCATTATATGTTATCTTACACCTACACCCCACAACCCTTTAAATGACCTCTTATATAGTAATGAATAATGCTTGCACCTAGCGGTGGAGGTTTGATCCTTTACCAAGCCTATGGTAATTTATATGCTATGATAGGTAATGAGTGTTGATTTTCCCTTTCCCCTATTATGTTATAATTTATTATACAACCGAGTGAAAGAGAGAATCCCAAACACTTATGTGAGGTGCTAGTATATACTTTCCGTGCTTTTAATTACAAGGTCTAGAAGGTTGTGATGTAAAATACTTTTAAAGAGTAGGTAAAAATGACCCTCATATTGTTATTGTCTAGGTAGAAAAGCCCATTTACTTAAGGACAAGAAAATCCCAAGTGTAGGGGTATTTGATGAGGTGTCGTTTTATACACTTTTTTGGGGTCGTTTAACCCCCTAAATCATGCATTTATGCCCAAAATAGGTACTCAGTCATTCCTTTTTTTCAGGTATTCAGCATTTGGAAGGCATTTGGAGAAAATAAACGTGACTTGGGCTTATTTCGAGAAGAAACGGACAAGACTACAGACATACACCAACATCTCTCAAGAATTTCTACTCAGAGGCTAGAGACGGCGTCACAAAATACACGTGACGCCATCACAATCCCAAACATGTCGGTTTTTGTCTCAAACATTTAAAAACGGCGTTCAGCGCGCACGACTGATTATGTGATTGAAAACACTCTTTCAGTTTTTTTCAAAAATGGCCCTTAAATATCAAAATTGTGCTTTAAATGCTTGAATATGGCTTGTTTTGTTTTGTGATTGTTAGGTACGGTTTTAGCAAAAATCTTAAGGAAAAGGACTCAAAACTAACAAACACAGACACCAGGGAAAAGGAAATTGAGAATTACAAGAACTGGGAGAATGCTATCAAATGTCAACAAAAGTCAACCCTTGGTCAACATTGGTCAACTCACAAGAGACAAAAAAACCAAAACTTACCAAAACAGCCCTCATAGTTTAAAACTAATTTCACAAATAGTCCCTAAACCCTAACGGTGTTAACTCTTTAATATATAAAGAGTTAACACCCGTTAACTCTTATGTATAAACCCAAACCCACAACACCCGACCCAAACCCATTTTATATTAAGCCGAAGTCAATGAGTATAAACCCTGGGTCAAAGAAATCAAACTCACCCTTTTATAAAAGAAAATTACGCGAGAAATTTTGTTACCACAGTTCACCATCTTCCTCGTTTTAACCTCACCTCGAATCAAAGGGTAAATGGAAATTAATGACGTAGAAAGACAATTCAAGCGATAAGGTACACCCTGGCAAAAGAAAACATCACATGATGCTCTCATTGGTGGAAACCCAAAAGGGAATGGCACGCGGGCAAAGGAGAAAACACACCAATCAAGTGGGTTTTGCACTAAAATGTGTGTAGAAGAAGCACAAGTACCCTGACACACGGATTGCCATGCTAGCAATCCGTGTGCTCACTTAATGATCCAACGGCCAAGATTAGAGAGCCAATGATTGAGAAGAATAAAGGGGAGGGATTGATTGGAGCGTCTAACAGACTCAGGGGCCTAGAAGCTTCTCCCAAGCAGTATAAATACAAGCAAGGACTCACTAACAAGAGATATCTATGAGTAGTTTATAAATTAGCTTATTAAAATTAGCTTTTGTAATTTTCATTTAAAATGTTTTAGCTTAATGTTTGCTTAAATGTAATTTCCTTTTCCAGAATTAGTACTAAACTTTTTCTTTATATAGAATTCGTATTTGTTTTCACATCACTTAAAACTTTTTTTAATATGCTTTTAATGTTACATATGTATTCACAAGTTATTAAGCTCTTTGAGTCTCTAAGCTCAAATTAAGCTCATAATAAGCATTTAATCTACTTAAACTATAAAAATCAGTTAATTACCTTTGCTTATTGGATTTTGAGCTTTTTGGAAGATGAGCTAACCATGAAAGAGCTCATAAGGACTTTTGCTATTTGTTATCTGGTATTAAAGTTTTGCTAATTAAAAAGCTTTTTCATAAGTCAAAATGATTTTAAGTCTAGTTAAAGGGGTATTTGGCATAGCAGTATTAACCACAAGTTAATACTGCTAATGGCCAATTGGTCTTGAGAAATTTGATTTGATCTCTCATTTAAGTCTGTTTAATCTAGTTTCATAAGTTAGATTAGGATAAATCAAGTTTTCATTAGTTAGTTCTTTATAAATAATAATCTGTCAAGTAATTTGCATAATTTAGCTTAGATTTCTTCTAGCATTAGTCATTATCTTTCTTGTCTTTAATTTTGAGTTTTTAGCTTGTTAGAATAGTCTCAATAGGCCTGCATTTTGTCTAGTCTAAATTTTGGTCATAATTGTGTCAACTGCATCAGCAGTTATAATAGACAAACTTCCATTTTCTAGCTTAATTTTTAGTGAGTCAAAATAGTTTTAAGCTTTTGCTTTTCATAATACAATAAGTTTTTAAGTCATTAATCATCTTTTTCAATTTGCTTTTTCAAAATAAGCTATTTTACTAATCTGTTTTTAAGCTGCAGAAGTGAACTTTGTCTTTATAAAACCAAAGCAAACTCAGAACATGCTAAGTCTTAAGCCTGTTTTTTTAGTGCTCTTTCATTAAGCTAATTTGTTTAAAAATCATTTTTAGAAGCATTTATAGGAAGCTTATTAGTTATAGAATAAGCTTGCATAAGCCATTTCCCTACAATGACCCAAGAGCTTTAAAAATAAGCTCAAAGATCCATGTAGGGACTGTTTGGGTCTCAGGTTTTGTCAAGTGCTTATTTCAGTTTTTATAGCTTATTTTCTTAAATTTTTGCTTAATTTGTTCTTAAATTAGCTTATTAGGTTAGTTTAGTTAGTTTATAGCTTATTAAGTCCTTGTAAGCTTATTCTAGTTTTGTTTTAGTTAAACCAAAAGTAATTAAGTCAGTAGCTAATAACTATCTCATAGTGCTTTTTCTTTGCTTATCTGTTTTTCAAAATGAAGATTGGTTTGCAATTCTAAGTAGCTCAATAGTTGTGCTTTAAGTAGGTAAAAAGCTTCTTAGCCTAAGGATCCACTTATAAGCTTAATTTTAAGCTCAAAGTCTGCCTAGGGACTATTTGGCTATTAGTTTTAATAAAAGAGCTTATTTAGTTTTCTATCCTATTGCTTGCTTATTTTTAGTTCTGTTTAGCTCATTATCTTAGGTTTAACATATTATAGCTTATTCAGTCTTAACTTTAGCTTATTTAGTCTTCTAGCTTATTTAGTTTAAGGAAAACTCCAAAAAAATAAGCTAAGTAGTATTTGTCTAGTTTTAAGCTATTTAACAGCTTATTTAGGGCTTTTCATAAAAAATTTCTTTTATAAAAAGTGCTTATTATCAGCTTTTCTAAAACTTTGCTTTTATAAGTATTCAAAAATAAAAAAAGGGGGAATGTGGAAATCGGGGGTGAGCAAGACTCGAACCCCCGACCTCAACACCCTCTACCCCGTTTATAACAACACAACACACACCTCACTACCAACGCGTCCTGGGGACTTTTGCATTATACCTTTGCAAAATTTAATACTTATACACGTTTTCTCCCTTTTTGCCTATAAGCTGTTTTTAGCTTATTACACAGCTTATTCGATAAGCTGTGTAATCAAGCTTATTTTTCCTAGGATCTAATTAGTTCAAGCTATTTTTCGTATTTTTTTTAGAATTTTTATAAATAGGTTAGTCTTTTTAAACATTTATTTTTGTTAAAAACTTTAAAAAATCATAAAAATAGAAAAATAATCAAAAAAATATAAATCTTTTTTA
>BQNB010115487.1:2523-21551 GCA_026074375.1 Tanacetum coccineum
CATTTGTGTGAAATCAAAATTTGCAAATTAAGAAGTTATAAAACCCCACGACGCGTGTCATTCAACCATTCATCCTTCACGTGACTGGAGATGATTTATTTAAGCTGCATGTGACGGTGACGTCATCATGATCCACACAAAAATTCATATTATAACTTTAGGCTTAAGTTTCAGTAATGGGCTGGCTTGGCCCATCAAGCGGGTTACGGGCTGGCCCAATAAAATCTGAGGGCATCCTTTGACTCGTTTTCTCGTGCTCTTTCCAATGGCATGCTCGGGGACTTTTCATGACTTCGTCTTGATTTTGAATATTAGGCACTCTTGATCGCGACGAACCTGTAATTACCCGTTTTTGCTCCATTTTTAATCATTTTTACCTGCAAGACATAAAAATACCAAACAAACATATTTGCAAGATAATTTTCCATATTTTAGTATTTTTAATCCAATTAATAGTGTTTTATGGGGTTTAAATGATGTGTGTTTTAGCACACATCAGATTCCCCCACACTAAGCCATTGCTGGTCCCACACGCAATGTTAATAAAACAAACCTGGAATTAAATAAGTTTATCCCCCTTTAACTTATGACCCCTCACAATCAAACAAGAACAGAAAAGGTCCATTAAAAGGTTCAAAAATCATTTAATTCGCAAGCACCCCCGTTTTAACCATTTATTAAATAATAAAAACTAAGATAATAATTTTTATAAAATTTATTTTAAAAGGCTTAAGAATAGGAGTTCCTCATCCTTGACTTTTCACAATCCTCAAACTAAGCTTAAAACGAAATCACAGTCAAATATAAGATTAGATGCTAACGCTACTCATAAATGCTAATTGTGTAAGTATAAACTTAACTTTTCGCTCCCTTATTCCTAAATCCTCTACAGATTTTTATTATTATTAATGGTGGCAAATAAATTATGGCCTTATTTTTATAAAGTAAACCCGGTTTAGACCATTAATAGTTTGAAATCCTCTCCTAAAGAGACGATATGGTGAGAATAAAGTCGACATTAAGGTTCTAATTTCGCATGATTTAGGGGTTATCCTTTTTATTTCATCCGAAACAACTCAACTACGAGTCCAGAGATGGAGGCTTTATTTAGATAACATCAGAGTCGAAATTTGGCTTTATTATTGTTATTATTGCAACATTATTACACCTCGGTCCTTTAGAAGGCTGCAACATCAGTTGTGAGCCGGCAAGATGCAGCAAACATATTTCGACCTTGGTAATTTCCTCGACCTTTTAGAAGGCTGCAACATCGATTGTGAGCCGGCAAGACACAATAAACTTTTATCAGTCTCGGATTATTACTATGTGCCTTATTTAGAAGACTGCAACATCGGTTGTGAGCCGATAAGATGCAGTAAACTTTTATCAGCCCGCAGTTTTATTATTATTATTACCTCCACCCTTTAAACGACTACCACATCGGTTGTGAGCCGACAAGAGGTAGTGGTCTTATTTCGGCTTCAGTTTATTACATAACTTTTATTATTATTAGCCAAATTTCAAGTCTTGTCGTCTTTTAACAACTGCCACATCGGTATGCGAGCCGACTATGATCCAAGAGTCTTATTTCGACCTCGGTGATCCTCGACCTTTTTTTACTGAAGAAATCAAAACTAAGAATCGCAAAAACCAAATCAACTTTACTTATTGAAAATTATTATTTTTTTATAGTTTTTCAGCTGATGGGAGCAAAAAGCCACAATTAACCTCTATGAGCTCTAAAGAGAGCCAACTACTCCACGCTTAGAATCTAACTTATATTCAACTCTATCATTTTTTGTTCTTTGCAAAATTTTAAAGTTTAGCAACCGCTTAGTCTCGAAAGCTAAGGGAAAAGCTAGAAGAACCCAAAACACTCCGTCAAAAGTCCAATATCTCCTTATTCAAAGCCTACGGTTCGTAGTGTTTATACACATTTCTTATATTTTTCTATTTTCCTTATCATTCATATAGTTGTTAACCTTAAAATAAATCAATATATTGGTTAAAACGGGTTGCTGGGTCACAGCGGCACATTATGATCAATTTCGATAAAATATCCCCCACAACTTAGAATTGAACAATTACCTCAAATGTTCAAGATATAAATTTCAGGGTTTTTTAACCTCCACACTTGGGACAAAAAAGGCAAATGCATAGATTCTAATGTGAAATGGAAACAATATTGTTAATACAATTAATGCCTAAAAACATTAAAAAATTTATATTTTTGACCTCTCATTCAAACGTTTTGATAATAACAAAATGAAAAAAACATTTACAAAAAAATAAACGTTTGAACAAATTATTAAATTGGTAAAAATTTCATTTCTAAGATTAGTGATCACTTAGGTATGACAAACTAAATAATTAAGCATGATTATGACAAGAAAATATTTCTCTCTAATCCTCACTTTTAATTCTACAAAAAGTATTTTCTCAAAATACATTTACAAAAAATTTTTCTAATTAAAATAAAAAGTTTATTAAAAACTTAAAATTTTTTAAATTCAAATTGAAATATCAAATTTCCCCCCCAAAATGGAGAAGCTATCTAACCCACCTTAAAGATACAACCTTCCCCGACGAAAAGACCAAAAAAGGGACGAGTCTAGGCGCGGCCCCCTTAGGCCTGGCACCCCCTATATATAAGGGACCGCCGGACCTGCCCTCATAGAGCCGATGGGTCGTCTGCCTATAATACTGCTCCATTCCCACAGAAAATCATTCCTTTTGCAACGAAATTTTTTCAATCTTTTCTTTCTCTCTCTAAACCTTCTTTCTCTCGACTAAAACTCTTAAATCACAACAAACTTAATCTTGTTTTCAATGATCAATCTATTATTCACATCTCCCTCCCCATCTCATACAAGTGCAAAGAAGAAACACTCGTATTCGTCAACAAATGTAGTGTTAATTAGTGATCTATCCTCCTTTCATCTAAGTACCAAAAACTTTATTTAATTATCATTTGTATTTGTGTTATTCAGATATTGTGTAGATCCATAGTGTAGATCTTGTGAGTGTGTATAGATTGTGAATGGTAGATTATTCTAGCTAAGATAGGACTCGACATATAGCTTAGTGTCAGAAAATACGTAAGCGACGTGTAAAACGTTTCTCCTCCCTAATGGAGCTTGTGTTGACATAGTAAAAATCTCGAGTGAGGATACTCCGGGAGTAGAAGTAGGGCAAGAGTCTTCGTACCAAAATCCACTATAAAATCTCGGTGTCTTGGTTTGGTTGTTTCTTCCTATCCTTTTACATTATTATATTGTTATTAGATTTTTCGTTTAGATAGTTTATTGCTTTGTTCATATTGGGATTTGATTGAACATAAACTCGGATCTATACCTTTTGAAAGTAAACATTTAAACCGTAAAACAAATTGTAACTATTCAACCTTCACCCCCCCTTTCTATTCCACAATATCGTATCAGGAGCAAGTCCACATCAAGAATTTTAAAAGTACCAGACGTATTTTAAAGCATGGATCCGATCCTATGGATTACCGATAATATCTAGAGGGGCAATCTATGGCAAACACCACCGCTCTTTTGAAAGCGTAGTTTATTATTGAAAAATAATTCGAGACATATGTAGAATCCAAAGATCTAGATCTTGCATTTTATTACCAATGGTGATTTTCAACCTATTGTACAAAATCCAGAAACCAAATTAGATGAGGTTATCCCTTTTGAAAAACAAACCGATGATCTCAAAAAGAGACTTGCGAAAAATAAGGCAGCAAAAATTATAGTTACAATGCTTTGCCAAGAAATGAAAATATGGAAAAAAATTTTCATGTTACACGGCAAAAGAAATTTGGAAAACTTTGTTAATCACCCATCAAGGTAATATCCAAGTCAAAGATAATAAGATCGACCTTTTGGTTTAACAATATGAACAATTCGTCATTTCCGAAGACGAATCTATAGATAGTGCTTTTGCTAGATTTAATACTATTATTACTAGTCTTAAAGCTCTTGATGAAGGTTATTCTAGTAAGAACTACGTAAGAAAGTTTCTTAGAGCTCTACATCCTAAATGGAGAGCAAAGGTCACGTCGATTGAAGAGTCGAAAGACTTAATATCACTATCTCTTGATGAGCTCATTGGAAACCTCAAAGTCCATGAGATGATTATCAAGAAAGATTCCGAAATAGTCAAAGCAAAAGTTAAAAGAAAATCTATTGCTTTAAAGGCTAAGAAAGAATCTAGTGATGAAGAATGTTCGACTTTCGGTAGTGAAGACGAAGAGTACGCCATGGCGGTAAGAGACTTCAAGACGTTCTTTAAAAGAAGAGATAGATTTGTGAGACAACCTAGGAATGACAAAAAGACGTTCCAAAGAAGTCGTGATGACAAGAACGGTAAAGGTGATAGAAAATGCTTTAGATGTGGCGACCAAAATCATCTTATTGGAGAATGTCCAAAGAACCCAACGAAAGAATAAGAACCAAAGAGCCTTTATGTCGGAGGCTCTTGAGCATATCGGTGAAGAAATGAGAAAAGGTCAAATATGAAACATGTCCTTAAGCTCACCATCAAGTGAGTATGTTTATGAATCAATCTTACTTTATGATGAAAACTCACAATTTATGATATAGCTTTAGACAACGAATATGATACATAATGTCAAAATGAGTCTAAATGATTAATCACTAAAAACAATAAAGTTAAAAGATACAAGAAAGTAGTCTCTAAAATAGCTTAGAAATTAAAAGATAAAATTATTCCACACTCTGAGAAAAACAAGGGAGTAGATCTCAAAAAGAAAGATTGTTGCAAATTGTCATGTACTTAAAATTGAGGAATGAAAAACAGAAAGATGAATACACTAGATTTAAACACATTTGGAAAAGAGTACACATTAGCATTGAGATTAATATGTGGAAATAATCAAAAACCCCTCCGTGATAAATTAGGTTTAGGGTTTAATTCATTTGAAGCATCATCTAGTGGAACTAAGGAAATAAAATTTGTAAAAGCCCAGAAAAAGGCGTCTTCTAATGGAGGTCCCCATAAATAGGCGCCCCCCTAATGTTCAGTGCCCCAAAAGACAAATGGGACCGACACCGGCAACGCTGGATCTGATAAAACTGTGTCTTTTCAAAAATCCACTTTGGGTCCTAGACCAAAACACATAATTGTAAACAAGGCCAAAGTTCCTGTTGCTAGTGACAATGAAGTTAAACAATTTTATAAGCCATTGTCAAAACCCGGAGTTGGATTTTCTAAAAACAAAATTTTAGATCAAAAACTCCACCACCTAAACTAGTCCTAAATTATTCTCGTCCTAAAACGCCACCCAACCAAAAAGACACGTTGGTCGACAAAACCAACCTCATGGCTTTCCCGTAAGTTGGAACAACTTTCTATGTCAAAGTTACATGCCATGGGAAATGTGTCTTCCATTCTCACATTCCAATCAATTGCATCAAATGCAAGGGATGTTTGGCACTAACAACTTTGGACCCATGAGATATTGGGGACCAAATGTTTGAGTTATTGTACTATATAAATAGATATGCCTTGGAGTCGACTTGGAACCCGACGAATGGATCAAGGATAGCGGATGCTCATAAATAATGACGGGCAGACTGAAAGCTCTTGCTCCACTACAAGCATAAAATGAGTAACGTCATTTTTGGTAGTAATCTTCGCGGTAACATCATTGGCAAAGGTACAATTTCTAATGACTCTCTCAAAATAGATAATGTAAAACAGTTATAACATAGATTTTATTTGCTAATATGATGACCAATATGTAAAGATAAGTGTAGAGATTAATATCTCGTGAACATGATAGTGAAATCACTAAGGACGATAAAGTCATAGGTAGAGGTATTAGGAAGAAAGGCTTATATGTGATGAAATTAGGAAATAAGGGCCTAAGGATCAATTTGTCTAACACGATTGATGAAAATACCACCTGTGGCATAGAGATTAGGAAACGCCAATATGACGTCCATTCACTCGTTAGCCTCAAAGACATTGTAAGAAACCTACCTAAGCATAAGTTTGATCAACATTTTTGGATGCTTGTAAAATGGGAAAACCAAGCTCACGCTAGTCACAAAGCTAAAATTAGTCTTAAACACTAATGCTCAAACTTCTCCATATGGATCTCTTCGGTCCATCTGCCATATGGAGTTACGGAGGAAACTGTTACACCCTAGTCATAGTAGATGACTACTCTAGGTATACTTGCTAGATTTTCTTAAGGATAAAACCGAAGCATTCGATCAATTCGAAATATAAGTAGGAAATATCCAAACCAATAGGTTGTCAAAGTGTCAATAAGAAACCGCCCCGGTAGAAGTTTGATAATGAGGTGCATTTTTGGAGAATTTTGTAAATGCCAACGGTATAACACATAAACATCTCGGCTACTTCCACGCACTCCTCAATCAAATGGCGTGGTGAAAGGAAAACTAGGACACTTCAGAGAATGAGTAGAAACCTTGTTGAACGAGCAATCGTTACCAAAGAACAAAATTTTGGTTGACCAGCCGAGATACTTACAACATATATCTAACCGGCATCCTAATTAGAGCCATTCTAGGAAAAACACCTTATGAAATCTTGAGAGGTATGAAACCTACTCTTGACTATTTTAGAGTGTTTGGAAGCAAGTGCTTCATTTTAAACACTAAAGACTACCTTACCAAGTTTTGACTTAAAGTCATACCGAAAGGTGTCCTATCTAGGTTTACTACCCAAATAGTTAAAGCTATAGCATTCTTAATAAACATACAAGAAAATTGAAGAATTCAACTCAACGTGACATTCATGAAACTCCTACAACCCTTCTAAACATCACCCTTGTGATGATGACTAGATGAAGAAAACTATTAGGGAATTCGAAAAGAAAAACCTAAAAATATTGTTGAGGATGACACGTTAGAGATTGACCAAATAGTCCAACATTAGGAATCTAGGAACTACCCTTAGAAAAGTGTAATGGAAACCTCAACACAAAAGAACCCTTAGATCACAAGCCCAAAACCAAAGTAACTTCGACTGGTTTATATCATATAGAACCGAACAATAGTGAATAAGCATTAGGAAGATGAAAGATTGGATAGTCCTCCATCAGAGAAGAATTAAAAATCAATTCGTTTGCTAATCGACTTTGGAGTTAGTTCCTCAACCCAAAGAATAGGAAAATCAGTAGTAAAAATGAACTAAGTGGGTATTTTAAAATAAGTTTAGACGAGAACGGTATTGTTTCTCGAAATAAGGCAAGGTTAGTTGCTCAAGGCTACAACCAACAAGAGGGCATCGATTATGATGAAACTTATTCCCCGGTTGCTAGACTTGATCCATTAAATATTATTAGCTTATCTTGCCCTTAATTATAAATTAAATTTCAAATGGATGTAAAAAGTGCATTCCTAAACGGTTTTATCAATGAGGAGGTATACTGGCACAACCTCTAGATTTCATTGATTTCCGAAAAACCGAGATCAGGTTATACAATTAAAGAAAGCTTTATATGGTCTTAAACAACACCCAAAGCTTGTAGATAGATTAAAAGATTTTCTTATTCAACAATGGGAGATAAACATGAGAATGGTAGATACACTCTTTTTACTAAGAAGGTAAAGTTCCAATCTCATCATTGTTCAAATATACGACGATTGGACATTATATTTCGGTTCGACTACTTGTCAATACATGTGTTATGAATTTTCCAAAATCATCATGACGAGTTCGAGAGTGACATGATGGGTGAACTTAAGCATCTTCTGGATTACAAATAAAACAAATGACCATATGGTATTTCTTTAATCAATCTAAGTATATTAAAGAAATGTTTAAGAAATTTGGTCTTGAAGACTCTAAACCAATGAAAACCCCCCATGTCCCTCCCGACTAATCTCAACGAAACAAAAGATGAAGAGTGGTGAGTCCGGTAGATAGTAACCCAAGTATCGAGGCTGATATGAAGTCTAATATAACCAAACTCAAGTAGGCCCTATATCAGTTTTGTGTCTGCCTCTGTGCCCTGCGCATCCCAGATGCCCCAAAACCTCTCATCTTGAAAGCGATTAAGCGAATCTTACCGATACATTCAAGGCACTACGACGCCCTTAGATTATGGATCCTAAGGGGACTCGGCATAGAAACGAAGTAGATGCCGACGCTGACATGCGTGAGATATGTAACCGAAAGAGGCACTAGCGGTATTTATACGTTTTTGTGGGATGTTGTTTTGACATCTTTGGTTCTCGAAGAAACAAAACCGCTCTTCCTGCTATATCCACTACGAAACCGAATACGTAAGCGTCAGAAAGGCATGTCAAACAAAGCGACTATGGATGAACAACTTCTCCATCGACTACGACTAAATACAACGACCGACTACGATCCCACATGTGCCACAACAAAGGCGCTATTAACCTTAGCAAAAACCCGGTGCAACATTCTCGTACCAAACACATCGAAATACGTCACCACTTTCTTTGTGATAATGTCCAGAAAGGACATATCCAATCAACAAGTGTCGTCCTACGACAACATCGCCACATTCTTTTACAAAACCCCTTAAAACCCTGAATCGTTTAACTATCTACGTCCTTGGTTAGAATGATTGGAACACATTTCCATAATCAACTAGTCCGCTTCTCTTTCTTCTGTCTTAATTCTAGTCCGTGTTCCATTCCGTGTCGTGACAACTTAAATACTTCATCCAAAGTACTTTAAGCATATTTTATTTGCGAAATGCAAATTAAGATGTCACTCCTCTTCGTAAATTTTTTGTTAAAAACCAAATTCAAAAACCCTTGATTGAGGGCGGCCCTCTAATATATTTAGGATCGTTGGTAAATATGGGACCGCCACCAGCAAGTCACAAAATGGGATACTTAAACAAAAATTTTCAAAACAGAAAAAAAACACCCCCTTACCTGCTGCCATTGACGAACACGACCCAAAACCCACCAAAACTCAAAATCAACCATTAAAACATCAATTGGAGATCAAATCAACACTAATCAATCTAATATTACAAAGATCATCCCAATTGTAATCATTTCATCTATTTTCGTTCAATTTGATCTAGGTTTAGATGAACACCAAAAATTGAAATTGGGGAATTTCATTTTTCGTTCAATTTTTTTACAATGAAAGTACTAGATATAATGTATAACTAATATGCTTCCCGTAGATATAGGATTTGCATACATTAGTGAATTTGTTGAAAAATTGATTTCGAACCAAAACCCCAATTTTATTTTCAAATCACTCACGTTAGGAACATAATAAAATTGTTGTTATGCATAGTTAATCCAACCCAAAAACATTTTCGAACATATGCATAATGATCTCATGAAAAAATCCAAGATACATAATTCATATGTATTTTTTGACTTGTTTGGATGAGAAAAATCAAATTAAGAAGCGTTTGGATTAACTCTTAGGATTTTATGTCTATGTCGAGTTAATCGTTACTCCACATTCGTCACACTTAGGCACACACTAGATACATTGTTAATATAACAATACATATGCAAGCACCCCTTCTCCCATTCGTTATGTCAATTCTTTAACCAATTAAGTTCCTCAAGTCTTTCAAAACCCACCTAACATTGACCCTCACCTTGAACCATTTTACACCCGCCAAACCAAAATCATCAACCGTCAAGTACAATTACGAGATGAGCAACGTGGTAGGGTAAGGTCAATCAAAAAAAGTCTTAGAAGGTTATGGAGACACATGAAGAAGTAAGCAATAAGGGAAATTGCTTTATGACATTATTATCTATATTATTTACTAATCTATTATGCTTAAGTGTTTAATTCTTAGGCACCTCATCTAAACTTAGTAAAAAAAAAAAAATGTAGGAAGCAACACTAGCTTTGCCATGTATGATCCTACATTTATCATCCAAACCAATGCTTTGCATGCACCTCGATAATCTCGTTTGCTATATTTAATATAATATATAAAAAAGTATATATATATATATATGATATTATGCATGCTTATCTTTTTATAAAATTTGCCTACATATGCTTCCCTCATAGAACTCAAGATAGTTGATATTGTGAAGATTAGATAAGTAATTAGATATTCATGATGAGAATATGATTACATGAAAAAGGGAAGATTTTTGAAAATTTTAATACAAGCATATCAGAATTTCTGGTAAAAAAATTTCTGTCTCCAAAAACGGCCCCCAATATATATGGACCATCGTAATTAGACCTGCCAATCAAAGGTCACGGATTCTTCTACTGTGACCTTCTGAATTTCTATGCAGTTGACCACTATCCCATCTAGGCAGAACTATAATATCTGCATTTTGACAAACATCTTTTGGAATCTAAATCTTCAAACCCTATGCCTTACTTCTTCAATCCATTTCTCCCACCTTAAATCATGAACTCTCTTCTATCATCATCTTCATCACCTCATTCTACCATGAATTCCAACCAATCGCACCCACATCAAAGCCATCAGAGAAAATCAAACTCACCATAATCCCTCCTGAGATTAATTATTTGTCAACATATACTAGTGATAAAGATATCATCCCCACACCGTTCTCCCATTACAACAACTCCTCATCTACAACTCCTCCAAATGCACCATCAAAAACCACATCCACTAATCAGATAAAACCACATCAAGGTGCCAAAGAAACACACAAAACCAACTTAAAATAATAGTTATTGCAGAGAACTTTTTCCTTCACTCAAAACTTAAATTTCACCACCATCTTCACATGAACCAACTTCTCCTCATCACTTGAACCCCTTGCTTGACAACATTTCGGATGTTCCTTTGAGACCTCTAAACTCAACCACTTCAAAGTCATCCTTCCTTGGATATTACACTTTCTTTGTCCCCAATCACTCCTCTTGATGACATTCATGACACTTCCCTGCTAATTGACAACAACTCCCAACACCACCATCTCAACCACAACAAAACCACTCTATCATGGGGGGTTGCCATCCTCTTTTCTACAACTATCATGACTATCATGGGTCAACTTGCATTTGTTGTTCTCATAACCGAAACCTTTTCTTCACCCTAAGAGATGAGATGAATATCATGTTTGCTCATCTTGAATATCTCATTACGTACCCGCAAACAGCTTCACACTTCCACCTTTCCACCTTAAAAATATCTAATGGTTTTTCATAAACGTAATCCCCAAACCTCTTTGCTTAAAAAGTCATTCTCTATGAATCATGAATCATTTAAGACTTATGTAGTATTGTTTCTCTTTATCTTGTATTAGTTCAAGTTTTATCTTGCATGAATGTATTAATTGAATGTGCTAATGTATGAGTTTCTTGTTGGTGGAATGAAACTCTTCTTTTGATTTAAATATAATGTGTTAAATTGAAAGATATTTGTCTTGCACTTGTACCTCTAACTTTGTTTTGTAGCAAAAACAATTTTCGTAAGATCGATCCCTTGGTGCCAGGAACAAGGGGGAGCATACATCAAGGAGGGTCATGATATCGTTCGATTTCTTTCTCTTCTTCAATAACAACGATCGATCAATCCCTTTTTTTAATTCACAAAAAAGGGGAGAACTAAAACATAACTCATTTAATAATTTAACAACTTAAATTTTTTTTAAAATTGAGTTTTTATATATTGTCATCATCAAAAAGGGAGAAAGTATAATACAAATAATGCCTAAAAAACGTTAACTATTATTTTTCGACCGTATCCTCACGTTTGATAATAACAAAAATGTAAAAACGTTAACTATAAAAATAAACCGTTCCAAATTATAAATGTAAATTTCATTTCTAATATTAGTACACTAAGGGATGGGACAAACAAAATAATTAAGCATGATTAGTGATCAAAAAAAATATTTCTCTCTTAATCCTCACTTTTAATTCTACAAAAGTATTCTCTCAAAAATACATTTACAAAATATTTTTTAATTAAAATAAAAAGTTTTAATACATTTACAAAATATTTTCTAATTAAAAGAAAGTTTTTATTAAAAATTTAAAATTTGAATTTCAAATTTTCCCCCCAAAATAAAAGGTTCTATAACAGTTACAACCTTCACCACAAAAAGACAAAAACAGGAGCGGAGTCTGGGACCACCGGGACCGCCCACAGATGACCGTTGGGATTTCCTGTCTATAAATACTGCTCCATTCCCAGCAGAAATATATTCATTTTTGCACGAAATTTTTTAGTCTTCTCTATCTCTCTAAAACTTCTTTCTCTCACTAAAACTCTTGATCACTAACATATTTAGATCTTGTTTCAAGTGATCTAATCTTATCTTCTTCATCTCATCTCTCCTCTTTATCAAGTGCAAGAGAAGAATACTTGTATTCGTCAAGAAACAAAGTGTTGATTAGTGATCTATCCTCTCTTCTTCTAAGTTTCAAACCTCCATTGTATTTATCTTGTGTATTTGTGTGATTCGGATATTGTGTAGATCCGATAGTGTAGATCTTGTGAGTGTGTATATCTTGTGAAGTGGTAGATTGGTTCTAGCTAAGATTAGGACTCGACATTTAGCTTAGTGTCGGAAAATAACGTAAGCGACGTGTAAACGATTTTATCCACCTAAAGGGAGCTTGTTAACATAGTGAAATCTCGAGTCAGATACTCGGGGAGTGAAGTTGGGCGAAGAGGTGCTTCGTAACTGAACCACTATAAAATCTTGGTGTCTTGGTTTGGTTGTTTCTTTCCTTATCTCTTTACATTATTATTGTTGTTATCTAGTTTTAGTTTAGATAGTTATTGCTTGTTCATATTGTGAATTGATTAAACATATAACTCGGATCTAAACATTTTTGAAAGCAAACTTTTAAAAACGAAAATGAACCTGTAAACTATTTAACCCCCCCTTCTAGTTTCCACACGTGTGTTTGGCAAAAAAGTCTCAAGCACTAACAAGATTGTTCAAGACATTCAACTCAAAGCTTTGAATGGATTACGAGAAGATCAAATAAATATAAAGAGATAGATTGGCAACAATGGTTATGGGAACCAAAAAAGATTCTGATATAGTGCGTTTGGTTATCTGCATATGGTCTGGTTTATGGGTCGTTTTTCGGGTCTGCTGCAATGTCTTATATATAGCTTTCTTGCGTGAATTCAGTTTTCATGTTCAGCTGCAAGTGATTGGTGCTGTTAATTTTTGTGACATATTGAGTCTGATGTTTCTGTGTGGATGCTACAAATATTATTGCAGGTGTATACTATGATTATCTGCTACATTTGTGAGCTTCTACTGTGACTGCTGCTTTTGGCTTCAGTGATGTCAACATGTATGGTAATGTTTTTATTGGACATCAATTCTAATCTTGGCGTATTTAGCATGATCAATGGGCCTCATTGGTCCTTTATGCCTTCTGATTCATTGGTTTCAATGGTTGGTGCAACAATAGGTTAATGTGTGGGGGTACTCTTTGTTTTATTTTTTTAGTGCTTGTTCCTGAGATAGGTGTTAGTTGTTTCTTTTTGTCTTGTTTTAGTAGTGTTTGCAATATGTTGTTGTATCTTTTTCTTGGGGCTCATCCATTTTAACTATCTTGGTTAAGCGGTGGGTCGCCTTTCTTTTGTATCTTGTTCCTTGTTTTGGTTCTCTAATATATGTTGCCTTTCTAAAAAAAGAAGCAGAGCCAGAAAATAATTTCAAAAGAGGGGGAGAGGGGGCTTGAATTTATTGTCAAAAAAATTAAAAAAAAATCAAAGGGACAATCTACAAAATACACCAAAAATGCCAAAAAAGATAAAAATTCAAAGGAACAATTTACAAAATACACCTAAAATTAAAAAAAATCACAATTTCTTGGGAGGAGGGGCACGTGACCCTGGTCCCTCCCTACTAAGGCTGAGCAAAACTAATCGAAAACCGAACCGAACCGACAAACCGAGCCGAGCCGAACCGACCGAAACCGAACCAACCATTTTCGGTTCGGTTTTCAGTTTTGTATATTTATAGTTTTCGGTTTTGGTTTTGTCGGTTCGGCTCGGTTTCGGTTCGGTTCGGGTTATAACCAAGAAAAATACGCCTAAACTATTTATTCGGTTTGGTTTTTGTCGGTTCGGTTCGATTTCGGTTTTTGGTTTTTTTCGGTAAACTTCGGTTCGGTTTCGGTTCATGTTTTTCCTCAAACTCGGTTTTCGGTTTGGTTCGATTTTTGTCGGTTCGGTTTGGTTTTGAGCCGATGCTCACCCCTACTCCCTACCTCCGCCATTGTGAACTTGTGAACATATATAATTATATCATGACTGATAGTAATTTTGAGACGTAAAACTAGTCAAATTAGTTAGATCTAAGAAAAATAATAATGTGGGAAAGTAATGTTAATGTAGTGAATATATCAAGTAAAGTAGTAAGTACCACATCATCAGTAGCTGTCGAAGGAGCAGGAGATAAACCGCTGGAAGTAACAGCGGGACCAGGTGCTTCGGTAGGTGGTGCTGGTGGGCTCATTGTTGATGGTGTTGGTGCAGCCACTGGGACAGCAGCAGTTGGTGCAGCCACTGGGACAGCAGCAGTTGGTGGGGTGGCGACAGGTGGTGGTGTGGCAACTGGAGGTGGGGTGGCGACTGGTGGTGGGGAGGAGGCGGCTACTGGTGATGGTGTTGCGGTGGGAGGGGTGGCGGTTGTTGGTGGTGGAGTGGTGGTAGTGGGTGGTGCTGGAGTGGGATGTAGGGGCGGCCGAGGGGGATTGAGCAGTGACGGAAGTTAAGACAATGCAGATGACTGCGGAAAGGAACACAGTTTTGAGATCCATTATGAATTTGTTAACCTTAGATTTTGAACGTTAGAATATATGGTGTTTGTGTGATGGTGGGAGAGATTTGTATGGGTTATATATGGTGTTCTATACGGAGAGTCGTAAGTAGAGTTGACTTGGATAGAAGGACAATCGTCTTAGACTCAGTTTGATGTCTAGATTGTGATGAAAACCTCGCTGGAGATAGAGGATAACATTTTTGTTAGGTGCATGGTGGCAAAGTCAACATGGCTTGTGCTCAAAAAGTGGAATACACAACACGAACCTTGAAAATCTTTGCTATGCATTCACTCTTTCAGACCGTACAAGCTTGTACCCATTCCTCTCCATCATCTATGATGCGGCGATTAACTTTATCCTTTCAATCCGTTGGCGGTTTAGAGATGAAACAACTTTTGCAACTACCAAGCAAAAAGAAGTCCAAGTACTTCGACTCTCATGTTTACGAGGTGAGTCAGGGTTGGGGGTTATGCATGATTGCATGCACCTTTCAACCCGCTGAACTAAACCCGAGCATTTTCTAGACATTTATACTATCAATTTTAATCTAGGTCGATGGGATAAAAATACAGTTTCTATATTTAATTAATTGTCAAAATGTAAAGATTATAAAATTTGTATATTTTTGGATAGGGTCATGTGGTTTAGACACCACACACACCACTTATTGGCAGGACAAGACGGTTTTCAGTGTTTTTTTTGTTCTGTATGTTTTGTTTTCTACTATTTTGTCTTTATGGTTCTTTTTCATATTTTTTTCGGACAGTTTTACTTATTTTATTAACAGAACAAAGATAGTTTTTATGATATTCTGCTCCATGTTTTTTGTGTTTTAATTCTTTTGACTAATCAAACTTTATAATTTCTGTTACGTTTTTTTTATTTTGCAGTTTTATAATAAAAACAAAATTAAAAAAATTAAAAAATTAAAAAAAAAATTGGTGGTGTGTGGATCCTGTTTTGATGGTGTGACAACTCAACATGCCATATAGAAACTGGTTGGCTATCTAATTCGATGGGGGTAAATATCATAAAAGTATATTCAACTTATACTCAATTTTAATTTAAAATACTCTAACTTTTTTTTATCTTAATTTAGTGTATTAAACTTTTTTTTAATTGCAATGTAAGACTACCAGCGGGTTTCTAAATCATTTAGCCAGTTACCAAGTTTTCTGGCGACCTTTTACGGTGACCCACCACCACCACTTTTCATTTATCACCACCACCACCACAACCTTCATTTATCACCACCACCAGTTAACACCACAACCACCATAACCCACCACCACTACCTTCATCTATCACTAACCACAGACGGCTGTGGTGGTGGTGGTGGTGTCATGAGGGTAGCGGCAGCCAGTGATGGCAATCGTGGTGGTGGTGTTGGTGGATTATGGTGATATATAAATGTGGTGGTGATGGATTATGGTGGTTGTGGTGAAAAATAAATGTGGTTGTGGTAGGTTATCATGGTGGTGGTGAAAAAATGAAGATGGTGATGGTGGGTCATCGGAAAAAGTCGTCAGAAAACTTGGTAACAGGCTAAAAGACTTGAAAACCCGCTGGTAGTCTTACATTGCAATCAAAAAAAAGTTTGGTACACTAAATTGAGATAAAAAATAGAGTACCTTAAATTGAAATTAAGTATAAATTGGGTACACTTTTATGCGATTTGCCTCTTGTTAATGTTGATTTTAAAGTTTGCCAATGACCCGAAAACGAAGTTCTTGCATAAAAAGTAATAAATGATTAAACATAATTGTTGATATCTTTACGAAACGACAATATATTGATCACGAATTGATTTACGTAAGTTACATATATTTTATGTAAATGATTTAAAATAAAAAAGAATATAGAAAGTTTTACTATCTGAAAAAAATCAGTGGTATTGCAAAAATCGGCTTTGACGGTCGATTAATTGGCGCATAGGCGCTATGCAAGAATTAACCGTCAGGATTAACACTAATCGGTCATATTAATTAGTTTGATCAAAAATCAATCAACATAACGATTAATCGAATAAAAATGGGCAAATGGCATAAAAATGTACCCAACTTAGTGGTGGAGGCGGTGTTTGGTAGTAATGGTGGTGGGGAGGCTTGGTGGTGATGACGATGATTGGAGGTGGTGGTAGAGGCCGGTGGACTTGAAATGTAAAACTTAACAGATGATCGTTAATTATTTAACGAAAATACTCAAATTGGCCAAAAAATAAGTTGAGCACCTTTTTGTGCAAAAAAAAAAGTGCGATACCTTAATTGGAAATGACCTTTCTATTTGCCCAATAAAAATCAGTCAAATCGATTAAATTGTTCGTAAGAAAGAAAGTTACTTACTTTTAGTTATTAGAAATATACTTGTTAGTCGTAAAAAACGCAGTCGTTTTGATATTGGGCTAAATTCCAACGCCATGGCCTGCTTTCTGAGGCCCAATCCTTCGTCCGTTTCCCTATAGCGTTGTGTGTTATTCGTCTTTAAAATATCTGGCAAACACTCCAAAACCATCTAGAAGCAACTCCATACATCAGCTACTGTTACTGCTCCGATCATCTCTTCACTACCATAGTACGCGACTCTTCCAGGTGCGTCTATCTCTAACATATGTTATGATTCTCCTTATTTGTGTTGTTGGTTGCTGATGTGTTTCAAAAGCTTTAAATTTATAATGACTGAAAATACCAATTTTATTATAGGGAAACACACGGGTAAAAGTATAACCCACGTATATAGTATAATCTTTTTAGGTAAGACCAGGTCGTCCATAGGGATTTGAGTAGTATTCGAATAATCATAAAGAAAATAGACTTTAACAATTTTAAAAATAACTTTTGTTTTACCAGTGATAATAAAGATGACTACTCGGATAGTTGAAAATAATTTATAAGTAGTGGTAATGATCAAGACCTCGAGGATGGAACTTTAACTTATAAAAAGGATTTCTCATCAGAAAACGTTTTCACAAATTAACGTAATTAACTTAAGACTTATATTTAGTTGGCTAAACCAGATGTGTCACTCAAATGATCCAGATAACTTATTATATCAAAACTTATTTTGTTTTTCAATTTACGAAAGTGGATTTCTCGACACAGACGATAAAGATCATAGACAAATCTTTAAAACATATAGATCATAATGAGTCTTTCGACCTATACCGATATGATTATATAATCTAAGTTGATAAGCAAAACCGACAAGGTAAGATATAATAGGGGTGCAACATAAGCTTGAGATTAATAAGATCATAATCATACCAAACACTTATTCATTATCATAACTTCACCGAGTAGTCATGAGAGAGTTAGCCTCTCATGGCTAAGTAGTTCATAACATGACTGGATTCAACAAGAAACTTCATTATTGTAATAAACTAGGATGGTGTTCTTCTTCGTTCTTGATTGTTTGATCTTGATTCTTCTAAAGGTATGGTGTTTATGCTTGGAGAATGATTGGGAAGGATTGGATGACATTGTTATGTGTGTTAGTTGATATGTAATGTGTGAGAATTTGGCTCTATTTATAGGTTGATTTTAGGGTGGAAGTGCAGCGCACAAGATAATTTGTGCGACGTACTTGGTGATTAAATGCGAGGGTAATTTAATGTTTATTTAAGAAGTGTGGCGTACAAAAGTATCTGTGCGGCGTACTTAGGGTGTTAATGCAATAGTATTTATGACTTCATTTATTCTTCGTAACCAGATAGGAAATGCGACACACAATCTTGTAAGTGCGGCGTACTTGGGGAGTTAATGCACTAATTTGACCAAGTCTTTAATTCTTTGACTTTGAGGAGAAGTACGGTGCACAATTGGTAAGTGCGGCGCACAATTTCACTTTTCAGCTTGGGACTTTCTCTTTTTCTTTCATCTTGATTTCCGAAGTGTATAAGTATTCGATCTTTGTTTATTTAGAGCTCGGGATGTCTTCAATGACATGCAAGAACTAGAGAGGTAAGTGGGTTGGAAAGTTTCTAGAGAAAGAAAATAATATTGAATATTATGTGTGTGAAATGAGAAAATGAAAACAACCAACCCACCCTCTCCAAGGCTTGGAGAAGGTATATATCCTACATACATGGACGGCCATGGGCCTTAACGGGCTTTCCATGGGCCTTGGGCCAGACTAGCTTAATAGACTAATCATATAACAAACTACGGGCTAAGACTATTATAACTTGGAAGTGACTGATACTTTTCTTGTTTCCAACAGAAGGTCCGAAAAGGGATGAAAAAAGTTCGGGACAATCTCTCTTTTTGTGCATCCACTGTGGA
>BQNB010115488.1:0-18918 GCA_026074375.1 Tanacetum coccineum
CTTGATCTCACGGATTCTCATCCTTGAATTTATTTATATCATATATATATACGTTTTAAGGAGTAAGTTTCAACGAATCATATAACATCGCGGATCCGCTTATGAAAGGCTTAAGCAGAGAGTTAGTTTGTGAGTCGTCTAAAGGAATGTGACTAAATCCCTTAAAGGAATGAGTTTCTATGAAGGAAAACCTAACCCAGTTGACTGGAGATCCCAAAATCCGGGTTTAATATGACAACCTAATTATAAAAATGTAGGGGAAGTCACTCTGGGGTAGTTACTTAATATTGTAACTTCCTAGTCCATTCATATAAAATGTGACTTGTTGAGAAGTTAAACATATGGATTTAATGATTCAAGATGAAATCGCAAAACATATGGATTTAATGATTCAAGATGAAATCACCTACGTGAGAGATAAGTGGGGTCGCTTTGAAGGGAAATGTAGGGGGCGTAATTTCTAAGATCTTTTGCAGAACCAGGCTAATGTTCAGGAGCATAATGAACATGACTCTAAGGACTTGACAGTGTCAGTGAGAGTCTTGTGTGAGTGTGTAATGTCGTCTACTGATATGTTGTCGTGTAGGGTCAATTTATTGATTACTAAGTTTTAAATTTATATTTAGCCGACTTATCCTAAAACAACACTTTAACGGGCAGTGTACCTGATCAGGTGGAGTTTCGTGGTAAGTAGGGTGTCGAACACTAAGAGCGAGGTCGTTAACCCTATATTCTATCAGTATTTTAATTAATCTAATTAATCTAGTTAATTCTAATTACTTGTTAAATCCATGTTAAACCTAGTTTTAATGATAATGGGGGTTTTCAGCCTAAGAGACTGGCACAGGTTTTATGGTGACAATAATCAATTCAAAACATAATAAACATGCAAGAAGACAATCAGAAGATAAAATAACGATACAAGACAAATGATAGAAAACTGTATTATACATATTAAATCCGATTAAATGCTGGTTTGTTTGTTTAGTGCAATGATTACTTATCTCGAAGCAGCGTATCATTCTTAAGACTTAGGCGGGACATCATCCTAAGACCTAGACACGTTGAATCCTGTCACAAATAACGTATCCGCATAAAGAATCTTTTTAGTTTAATTATAATCTATCTAGGGACTAAAGCAATGGTGATCTTGTTAAACCCTAGCTCATTGGGACTTTACCCACTTACTGTTTGACGGTATTTTATATACTGGTAGTTTACTATTCAAGTCCTTACCAATTAATTAAGAACATACTTGTTGAAGCATACGGGTCACCTGCTGGTCCAACTAAGCTTATAATTTAAAGGCAAAGATAGAACATTATTCGTGATCCTATTGGTCCGGTAATACAAAATACGATATGGAGAGCTATCCCAGTATCTAGATTTCTTGTTAGGTATCACTAGACCTAGTTGAATGATAGGCCGCATATTCAAACACGTAAACAAGTATTAGGTGATAAACATAATTAAACAATCAACGATAAATTAAGCAATCGGATTAAAACAAACCAAACATTAGATCTTCATTAAGATGGCTAATACCCGAGGGTATTAGCCCATAACCATTGTAATTATACAAGCGTGATCAAATAACCAAGGTAAACTAAACGTTTTACCGAACGATACCAAAAATTAAATGATTGCAAGAGTATAGGAATTACACGGTGTCTTCTATGGAATAGTGATCGATGCTTGACCTTTGGCTGCTCTTATTCTCTTTAGAAAATCGACTTTTATGTGTATGGTATAAAGAATATAATTTTGCACACTGAAAACTTATTTTTGAGTCTTCTATTTATAGTCTCTGAAAATTGATGGATACGCCGTATTGAATGAGGTCAATACGGCGTATATGGAAAATTTCCTTGGAGTGCGCGCTACATTCATAATCAATCAAATATATCGTTCCCCATTTATATTTATTACAGGATCTCTATATGTTTATTGACTGGCCGGATTCACACCGTAAATTTATATAATATATAATAAAATATAAAATATATAAATAAGTGTAAAATCCAACAATCAATGATACCGAGAAGTAGTATAGAGCTTTCCCGGGTCGTTTATCCCCAACGAGGCTGGAATGGCAAATCGATACGATCGAAGAGTTGAGTTTGAAGGAAGGAATTGGTGTGGGAAGTTGAAAAAGTCAAATTAGATAATAACGGACTAAAACGTTTAAGAAAAACCTAGAAATTATGAAAATAAACTAGAAAACGAGAGCCCGAATCCCGAACAAAAGGGGGAAAACCTAAAATCTTTAAAAATAAGCCTACGAAGAAATTTTCGCTTCTAAACTACTCTATGGGACAAATAACGAAGAATGAAAAAGACTAGACTGAAAACGGAGTTCGTTTGACCCAAAAACGAGTCAAAACAAAATCCCGTACCCGGACCCGTTCTTTAAAAGACAAAAAGTTGTAAAAATGACCCTACGAAAATTTTTATATTTTTCCTACAAACTAGATGACAAAAGAAAATTTTATAAAAAAGCAAAATATTTTTTTGATAATTTTTATATTTATTATGAATTAAATAAACTTTTAACTAAATTAAATTATAAAAAATACTAAACGATTACTAAAAATTCTGAAAAATTTACAAAAAATACTAGGCACTGAAATGGTCCTACGAAAAATAAGAGACACAAATAAGCTCGACAAATAAGCCCGAAAATAAGCTTATTCAGCTTATAGGCTTATAAGCTCAAAATATGTATATAAATACAAGCCCTTGGGTCATAACGAAAAAAGACCCAGGTCGCAGTGGTAGAGTGTGTTTTGTAAAAGTGGGATGTATCTCTTGGTCCACGGGTTCGAGTCTTGCTCACCCGTACTCAAGTGTCTTCCCCCTTATTTTTTTGAAAACTCAAAAAGCAAAGTGTTAAGCTCGTGGGGCTTAACAACTTTGTTCACAGAGCTTTGCTGAAAACCACTAATAAGTCTTAAAAAATAAGCTTGAACTTGACAGAAATGCTTATTTGGACTTAAAGAAAAAATGCTAAGTCCTTTTGGACTTAGGGTCGAAATAAGCTAAGGCAAGAACTAAATTAAGCTGAGATGGGCTAAACTAACTTAAATAACTAAAATGCTAAAAGGCTTAAGGCCCAAAAAGCAGTGGGACTATTTATCCATAAAAGCTTTAAATGAAACTTAAAGAGGCTAAAATGCTTAAAGCTAGGACAAATAAGCTAGAAAAAAGTAAATAAGCAAACTAAACTATCTAACTTAACCTAAAAGCTACTAGGACACAATTTGAGCTTATGGGATAAGCTCAATAAGCCAAAGTCAAAAAAATAAGCAATCCTTCAGCCTAAGGGATTCAAAAACAGCCAAAGGGCATGTTTGGGCTTGAAAATAAGCTAGCTAATAAGCTTCCTAAGGCCTGAAACTTTGAGGGCTTATCTAGGAGCTTATAGGCTCTTAAAATAAGCCAAAAGCTGTGGGAAATAAGTTGCTACAGCTGAGAGACTTGGGCTTTAGAACTCAACAAGACAGAGAACAAAGGGCTTAAATTCTCCCCTTTGCACCAGGGGAGGTTTAAGCTTAGTTTTAGTAGCTTCAAATAAGCTCTAAACAATAAAATAAGCTCAAACAGATGGAGTATGATAGCAAAGGGACTTGTGCACCACTTTTTAGCTTTGGAAAAGCATTTTTACTTGCTTATTTTTGGCTGTGAAAAAGGTCTCTTGGCTTTTTACAAACTGTGACAATGGACACTTGGTGAGTTTTGACTTATAAAGTCAAGGGACCAAAGGCTTTTTAACAGCCTTGTTTAGACACACTAAACACACACTTTTTGATGCTTAAACTCAAACCACAAGTGCTTAATCAAATAAGCACTTGTGGGTTACTTAAAATTTTCACAGTTTTAGAAATGGATTTAAAAACTTTGGAAAGCAATTTAAAAACTGAAAAACTTTTAAAAACAGCTTATGTGAGCTTAAAAACTTAAGCTAAAACCAACCTTATGACCATAACCCATGCCAAAACCCTTTTTGACCCGTTTTGGTCTTGTGCCAAACACCCCTTTATCTCAAAACTGTCAAACCAAAATGGTTTTAGAATCCATTTTTAAACTAAAACTTTAAAAACCTTTTATCTACTCCTACTTATTTTAACCTATTTAAACTATTTAAAAGCTAAAAATCCTAGCTTATTAAGAAAAATAAGCTAGTTTCTCTACTAGCTTATACTACACTTATGACAGTTTTTGAGAAAAAGCTAATGTGACACTAAATTATGCAATAAAAACTTACAACAGTCAAATAACAACTTAAACTAATGTGTTTACAAAGACTAAAAGCAAATAAGCTAAAGGTTTAAGCTAAAAATTAAGCTAAGTAAGAATTTAGAGATTAGACCTTGGATTTTTGAAGTTTTAGAACCAAGGTCACTCTTTCTGAGTGAGTGACCTAAAAACCTGTCCTAATGGCTCCTAAGCCTCTAAACCTGAGCAATAAGCTCAATAAGCTTTTATGAGCTTATTTCTCCAATAGCTTCCAAAATCAAAATCCAATGAACACTTATGAATTCAAATCACATGAGACAGTATTTGAGAGCTTTTTAATAGGACTTAAACTGAATTTGAGCTTATTAACAAGAATAAGCTCAAATTAGCTTATTGAGAGCTTATTGAGTAAAAAATGGCTTAAATTTTCATTAAACTGAAAATAACAAGTGCATAAAGGACATTAACATAAAAACACTTAAAACTACAATAAAAACTTAATAAAACTTGAATGTAACTTGATACAAAACTGAATATTTGCCACAATGGCTCACAAGGCTTATTTATAGCCGAAAACTTAAACTAGGTCTTCTCTTTCTTTCTCTTCTTGTTGTGCTTGTTTGTAGACACACAAACATAGGTGTGCTTGTTGTGTGAGAGGTTTAAAGCCCTCAATCTTGGCCCTTCAATCTTGAAAATCAATCTAAGCCATCGAATTGGGTCTTGGGGGATGTGGGATTGCCAAGTTGGCAACTTTATGGCTGGGAAAGGTAGTGGAGGAGGGGGAAGGTGAGTATCCATGGAGGGGATGAAGGTCTTTGGGGTAAAAACGGGTTTAACAACCCGTGAGTTGTGTTTTGGGGGGAAAAAAGGGCGGGAAAAGAAGTTGGGGGATATAACAGAGTGTGTGTTTGAGCGAATTGGCAAAAATGGTCCCTTGAGGTTATATGTGTACTTGCACAATTCGTCCCTGCGGTTATATAACTTTTGGGGACTTGGCAAAACAAGTCCCCAAGAGTTATACAACTCTTTGCATACATGGTCCTTGTGGTGTACAAGTTAGGGGGATTGGCAGTTTTGCCCCCCCACTTGTCACTTTGAACAAATTGCAAAATAAGCCCTTGTCTTCTCTTTTCCTCTTTTCTCCTTTATAAATAAGTTTAGGGTTTGGCAATTTCAGCCCCTAAACTTATATTTCTTTGACTTTGGCCCCGGGGTTGACTTGTGTTGACTTTTTGACTTGATTGATTTTCCGGCTTTGATTTGGCTTTGTCTTTCACAGTCTTTTCCATTCCGAGTCCGGTTTTGTCGTTTTGGCTTTGTTTTTCGTCCTTTTCTTGGTTATCCGTTCCTGCACAATACAATTAGCAAAACAAGCGTATCTTTGGCATTTTAAGTCCGTTTTTGGTTATTTTAGCTTGTTTTTAAAGGTAAAAGGTATGTGTAATTAAGCACATACCAACTCCCTACACTGCTTACCATAATATCCAAGGCATTATCTATCAAGATGACATGGACATAAATCGTTTGATGCGCACTGACGAACTTCACAAGTTCAGTGACGACACACTAAACCATGTTTGCACCGCTCACAATGATATTGCTACTGGGATTCAGATGGAGTACTTGCCAAAGAGAAAATAGAGCAAACAAGACAAGCAGAGAGCTCGGGTGATGATAAATGTCATTGATAAGAAACTCAGAGATAGAAGGTTGATGCGTAGTCTGGAAAAGTTTGTTGGTGAAACACCTTACGGAGGAGACCTTTGGCTGCTACAAAGAACCATATGATTCCATCATATGATGTTCTCATCACTCAGGTCAAACCTCGTAAATAATATAAAATTGTAAATTTTTATATATGTAGTATAGACTTATGGTGAAAATAAGGAGAGCTCGAGTACAAAAATTTCAAAAATTTCTTAATAAATTCAAAAAATTTCAAATTATTGTACTCAGCACTATCTTATATACCCTCAAATATTAAGGGGGAGCATTAAAATGTTCCTATTTAGATATTGTGTAACATTTTGTCCTCGAACATTTAATCAATTGATATCCAAAATATCAAGGGATTAACATTTTGAATAAGGGGAGAAAATGTAATTAAACTGAATCTAATTTGTATTGAATTGTGATTGTATTAAATGGACTCAATACACTCCAACACTTAACATGTACTACGATTACGATGCACATGTTAAGGGGGAGCTTTTAGTGATGATGAAAAACTTTCAAAGTGTAAATCTTTTTGATATTTTTATCGAACACTTTGATTAAACTTTTCAATGATTTTGGTTTTGATTGTGATGGGATACCCAAAAGAGCGACCATGTACTTAAATTTATAGAGTTATAAGGTGGTTAGGCATAGGTATTCAAATCCCATGATCTAGCCAGAACCGGAGGGATCTACCCAAGGATATCCACTAGATAGTGTAGAAGTCCTTAGGTATGATACAAAAGGAGAAAAAGTGAGAATTGGGAAAAGTGCTGACTGAGATGGAGCTAGTACTGGAACAAACCCAACAAGGTGCTAGTTATGAAGTCTCGGTAAGCGCTAAAGGGGTTGAACAATTAAAAAGAAAAGTTAAGATAAAGGGTGAAAAGAAAGAAGCCCTCCTTACACTTAGGCAGAAACGATGTGTTGGATAAAATTCGACAGCATGAGGCTGTTTGGATTTTTGGATAGGGCGGTCCCCTAAATTATTTAAGGGGGGCACCCTTTTTTGGTACAAAGCCGGTCCCCTTAAAATTAAGGGGGCCGCCACCTGAACAACCAAAAATTTTGTTTTCGATATTTGGCTATAAAAAATTATTTTAAAGTCTACCTATTTAGTAATAAAAATTACTAGTAGTCGAGAAATGAATACTTATCATTGTGTTTCAATGAAGGTATGATTATTGAAATTTTAAATAACTTCGTTAATAAAAATTTCTTTGGCTTTAATTTCTGGATGAGAATAATCAAGATGTCAATTTAGAGAGATGACGTAAGACAAGACTTCTGCGAAAGAGGAAGAATAATTCTTCGGATGAAAAAATTAATTGACTTGATTTGAAGTGAGATGAGAGTGGATAACGAAGATAATGAAATGATAGGACGAATGTTGAGAATTTCGACAAGACGATTCCGATAGACTAATGTTGTTAGACAAGTACGAGACGAATGTCGAGTCGAAGGGAGTTTTGTTTCATTCTAGTGTTTTCAGAGATCTTCGCGAGACTAAGCCTACTTCTATGTTAATTGTTAACCACTAGCTCACTCTTCTTCATCTACGTGAGTTCGCTATATGTGGTCATAAAAATTTCCATTTCATAAAAGTATGTCGATAGACTATGAGAAAGAATAGTTCATAGTGAACTAGTTTTTTTTAATCTAGAAGCCCAACAAATGATATTTCTAGTGACTATAATATATTCTAAGACTAAATTATACTAATATATCATGGCATCACATAAATATCTTCTTATGACCTATATTCTACGAGATTAGAAAGTAAGACGTACCTTAGACTTTAAATGAGTTTCTTCAATGTCTTCAAGATAGAAAGCTTTAAGGATAAGGATTCATAGGAATCCTATCATGAACTCTTCAATCCATTTGTCGGAAGACAAGGAATGTTTGTAGATGTCGAAAATTCAAAGGTTGAGACGACTTAGCCATGTTGGATCCCCAATGTTTCCCATGTAACAGAAATTTGATGGTTTCCACAAATGTTTTTCAATTTGCTCGGACACATACATGGTGAACATCTTCCACATTGAGTGAAGCTTGGTTGATGTGGATGATTCCACATTGCGTGATTAGTGTTAGGGTAATTTTGTCTACCTTGGTCTCTTCTAGGTTGAGGTGTTTTAGACCGAGGATAAGGACTATTAGTTCTTCTTGGAGGAGGAGTTTTAGACCTCATTTTGGGTTTAATAAATCTAACTCCGGGTTTTGAAGAAGGTTTATAAAAACATTTTACCTCGTCATCACTCGCAATCGGAATTTTAGTATTGTTAATAAGTATGAATTTTTGTTTTGAAAATGAGTTTGATTCTACCAATTTTTCTTTCGACTTGATCTGTTTCGTGTGCATTTACAATTTTACTTGTTGGTTCATAGAAGATCCTTTTGATAAAATAAAATCTAGACCGTTTTATCTCCGGAGGGTTTTTGAGAACTATTATTTTCTTAGTGATGTAAAGACTACTATTATCAAATTGATTAGCCAAGATATTTCTTCCTTAAGTTTTTATTTCAAACCTAAGTCTTGAAATATTTAGCATTCATCACTAACTTCTTATCCTTTTCTAATCTAGATATTGTACTTTTAGTTTCTAGTACTTCATTTCTAATTTTGAATTCTAGCTTGTTTTAGACTTTTATTTTTAGCCATGACTTTTAGTCCTACTTTGCATAGTCGACTATATTCACTATCTAAGTCTTTTTCGTCTAATGATGATTGGTCATTACTAAAGTATTCGGTTTCGGAAAGTACCTCATTCGATGCTTTAGCCATAAGACATTTTTCATCATTTGTCTTCTTCTCTTCATCTTCGTCGCTATCACTCCAACATCTTCCAACAAAAGCTCTTTGATTATAGATTCTCGACGCTTTTGGACATTCACCAATGAGATGATTTGGATCACCGCATTTAAAACATTTCCTTTCGCTTTTGCCATTTTTGTCATCCTTATATTTTTGGAATGACTTTCTTTCATCGTGTGGTTGTCGTACAAACCTACCTCGTCTTTTGAAAAATTTCTTGAAGTTTCTTACGGCCATGGCATATTCTTCGTCTTCACTATCAGAACTTGAGCTATTTTCATAACTAGATTCCTTTCTAGCCTTCAACGCAATAGATCTATTTTGTTCTCTTTTGCTTTTGACCGTCTCAGAATCTTTCTTTATTATTTCTTCATGAACTTTCAAATTTCCAATGAGTTCATCAAGTGGTAGAGTTGTTAGATTCTTTGATTCTTCAATAGCCATAACTTTTGCGCGCCATTTAGGATGAAGAGCCCTAAGAAATTTCCTAACACAATTCTTGCTAGAAAAACTTTCATCAAGTGCTTTTAAGCTAGTAATAATAGTGTTAAATTTAGCAAAAGCATTATCTATTGATTCCTCTTCCGGAATCGTAAATTGTTCATATTGTTGAACAAGAAGATCTATTTTATTATCTTTGACTTGATTATTACCTTGGTGAGTTACTAGTAAAGAATTCCAAATATCTTTTGCGGTTTCACACATAAAAATTCTTTCGTATTCTTTACGTGGCAAAGCATTATAAATTACCATTTTAGCCTCATTATTTTTAGAAAGTTTTCTTTTTAAATCATCGTTTTGTTTATCAAATGGTACTATTTCATCCTTTTTAGTTTTGGGATTATTTTGAAAAGGAAGGAAATCACCATTGGTAATAACATGCCAAAGATCTAGATCTTTTGACTTCACATAAGTTTCGAATCTATTTTTCCAATAAATGAATCCATCACTTTCAAATAGTGGTGGTCTTTGCATAGATTGCCCTTCTAAATATTTTTCCGATTCCATAGATCGATTCAAGTTTTAAAATACAATTTATTTTAAAATTCTTGTTTAGCGTGGCTCTTGATACCAATTGTGGAAAACTAGAAGGGGGGTTGAATAGTTTACCGCTTTTTAATTTAAGGTTTATGTTTGTTTGTAAAACTTAGATTTGACTTTTTGTGAATTCAATGCTTGCACAATATGAACAATATAAGTATATGAAATGATAAAGTAAGACAAGAGATAAGAGTAAGAACAATCAAACCACAACGCGAGGATTTATAGTGGTTCGGTAACGAAGCACCTCTTCGCCCTACTCTACTCCCCGAGCACCTAACTCGAGAGTTTTCTTCACTATGTCAACAAACTCCCTTATGGCGGAGAAAACCGTACACAACGTTGCTTACACCGATTTACGACACAAAGCTAAATGTCGAGTTCTAATCTTAGCTAGAACCAATCTATCACAACACGACTTCACTACTTGTTCACAACTTCACAACTTCACAACTTCTTCACAACTTCAAGACTTCACTTCACCACACTATTTATATCACAACTATCTAACACTACTTGGTAAGATCACCACGATCTAACTATACTTACAAAGATCGCCAAGATCTAACTACTACACACAAATACAAGATGTACAAATGATTTACAAGTATGTGATATGGATGCAACAAGATTGCTATGCACACTAAGGTATAATACTTCTTCACTTGATGATGAAAGTATTCTTCTCTTGCACTTGAGGAATTAAGCTTGGATCACTTGGAAACTTGTTGTTAAGTGGTAATTGTGTAGAGTATAAATAGATATAAGTGTGTAAGTAAAAAATATGTGGCTTGCTTACATATAAGGTGCGCGCTTTTGCCTCACACATTGGCTTTTTGACCTTTAGCGCAATGCGGCCCTCATGCTCTTTATAAACCCATAGCACGTTATATGCTCCCATCTATAGAATCGTATCTCTAAAAACACTTGCAAATTACTTAAGTTTTGTAAGAATATCTTCACACGTGCGAATTATGAGCGACGATTGAAAATTTGATATTATAATTTTTATATTAGAAGTGCAAAAATATGAGATATTCACATTTAATAGACTATTATTAAGTTTTGTAAGAATATTTTCACACGTGCAAACTATGAGTGATGATTGAGGCTTTGATCTTACTAGCGTATTTTTTATATTAGAAGTGCAAAAATATAAGATATTCATGTTTAATAGATGATTATTTAAGTTTATAAGAATATATTAACACGTGCAAATTATGAGCAAAGATTGATGATTTGATCTTACTAGTGTATTTTATATACTAGAAGTGCAAAAATATGATATATTGATATTAAATAAAAGATTATTTAAGTTTTGTAAAAATATTTGAACGCGTGCAAATTATGAGCAAAGATTAAAACATAGTTCTTACTAGCATACTTTTTATACTAGAAGTGCAAAATTATGAGATACTCATGTTCAGTAGACCGATTATTTAAATTTTATAAGAATATCTTCACGCGCGCAAATTATGATAATATGTGATATTCATGTTTAAAAGAAGATTATTTAAGTTTTGTAAGAATATATATTTGCACGTGCAAATTTTGAGCAAGGATTGAAGCTTTGATCTTACTAAAGTATCTTTTATACTAGAAGTGCAAAAATATGAGATATTGATGCTTAATAGACGATTATTTAAGTTTTTAAAGAATATATTTACGTGCACATATTATGAGCAAAGACTGAAGTTTTGATCTTACTAACGTATTTATATACTAGAAGTGCAAAAATAGAGGATATTGATGTTTAATAGACGATTATTTAAGTTTTGTAATAATATCTTCACGCGTGCAAATTATTTGTAAGGATTGAAACTTCGGTCTTGCTAGCGTATTTTGTATATTAGTAGTGCAAAATAAGAGATATTGATGTTTAATATACAATTATTTAAGTTTTGTAAGAATACCTTCATTCGTGCAAATTATAAGCAAATATTAAAGCTTTGATCTTACTAGCATATTTTTATACTAGAAGTGCCAAAATATGAGATATTTATTTTTAATAGACGATTATTTAAGGTTTGTATAAATATCTTCACACATGTAAATTATGAGCAAATATTGAAGCTTTGATCTTACTAGTGTATTTTTTATACTAGAAATGCAAAAATAGGAGATATTGACGTTTAATAAACGATTATTTAGTTTTATAAAAAGATCTTCACATGTGCAAATTATGAGTAGGGATTAAAGTTTTGATATTGATGTTTAATAGACGATTATTTAAGTTTTGTAACAATATCTTTACTCGTGCAAATTACGAGCAATGATTGAAGCTTTGATCATACTGGTGTATTTTTATACCAGAAGTGAAAAAATTAGAGATATAGATGTTTAAAAGAAGATAATTTAAGTTTTGTAAGAATATCTTCGCGCGTGAAAATTATGAGCAAGGATTAACGATTTGATCTTACTAGCGGTTTCTTATACTAGAAGTACAAAATACGAGATATTGAAATTTAATAAATGATTATTAAATTCTGTATGAGATATGCATTTTTTTATACTAGTACAAAAATACTATAAGTTACGAATATGAGCTATATTTATTTTTAATAGACGATTATTTAAGTTTTGTAAGAACATATCTTCACGCGTGCAAATTATGTGCAAAGATTGAAGCTTTGATCTTACTAGCGTATTTCTTTTACTAGAAATGAAAAAAATAAGAGATATTAAAGTTTAATAGACGATTATTCAAATTCCGTATGGATATCTTCACGCGTGCAAATTGTGAGCAAAATTTGAAGCATCGATCCTAATAGCGTATTTTTTATACTAAAAGTACAAAAATATAAGATGTTAATGTTCAAAAGGTGAATATTTAAGTTTTGTATGTCTTCACGCGTGCAAATTATGAGCAAAGATTGATGATTTGATCTTACTAATCATATTTTCTATACTATAAGCGCAAAAGTATGAGATATTGATGTTTAATAGACGATTATTCAAGTTTTGTAAAAATATCTTCACACGTGCAAATTATGAGCGATGATTGAGTCTTGGATGTTACTAGCTTATTTTTTATATTAGAAGTTCAAAAATATGAGATATTGATATCTAACAGTCGATTATTTAAGTTTTGTATGAATATCTTCACGCGTGTAAATTATGAGCAAAGATTGATGATTTGATCTTACTAATCATATGTTTTATACTATAAGCGCAAAAGTATGAGATATTGATGTTTAATAGGCGATTATTAAAGTTTTGTAAAAATATTTTCACACGTGCAAATTACGAGCGATGATTGAGTCTTGGATCTTACTAGCTTATTTTTTATATTAGAAGTTCAAAAATATGAGATATTGATATCTAACAGACGGTTATTTAAGTTTTGTATGAATATCTTCACGCATGTAAATTATGAGCAAGGATTGAAGCTTTAATCTTACTAGTGTATCTTTTATACTAGAAGTGCAAAAATAGGAGAAATAGATACGATTATTTAGTTTTGTAAAAATATCTTCACATGTGCAAATTATGAGTAGAGATTAAAGTTTTGATCTTACTAACATATTTTTTATACTCGAAGTACAAAAATTAAAGATATTGATGTTTAATAGACGATTATTTAAGTTTTGTAAGAATATCTTCATGCGTGCAAATTACGAGCAATGATTGAAGCATTGATCTTACTAGTGTATTTTTTTGCTAGAAGTGCAAAGATTAGAAATATAGATGTTTAAAAGAAGATTATTTAAGTTTTGTAAGAATATCTTCGCGCGTGAAAATTATGAGCAAAGATTAAAGCTTTGATCCCACTAGCGGTTTTTTATACTAGAAGTACAAAAATACGAGATCTTGAAATATAATAAACGATTATGTATGAGATATGTATTTTTGTGTGGTCTTACTAGTCATATGGTTTTGAATTATGAGTAAGGATTAAAGCTTTGATCTTATTAGCTAGTTTTTTTACTAGACGGAGAAAAATAGAAGATATTGATGTTTAATATACAATTATTTAAGTTTTGTAAAAATATCTTCGCGCATGAAAATTATGAGCAAGGATTGAAATTTTCATCTTACTAGCGTATTTTTTATATTAGAAGTGCAAAATAGGAGATATGGTGTTTAATAGACGATTAATTATTTATTGTAAGAATATTTCACACGTGTAAATTATGAGCGATGATTATGGCTTTGATCTTACTAGCGTATTTTTTATATTAGAAGTGAAAAAATATGAGACATTGACATCTAATAGACGATTATTTAAGTTTTATAAGAATATCTTCACTCATGCAAATTATGAGCAAATATTAAAGCTTTGATCTTACTAGAGTATCTTTAACACTATAAGTGTAAAAATATGAGATATTGATGTTTAATAGACGATTATTTAAGTTTTGTAAAAATATCTTCACTCGTGCAAATTAGAAAACAAATATTGAAGCTTTGATTTATACAAAAAGTGCAAGAATATTAGTTATGAGCAATGATTAAAGATTTGATCTTACTAGTATATTTTTTATACTATAAGTGCAAAAATAGGAGATATTGATGTTTAATAGATATTTATTTAAGTTTTGTAACAATATTTTCACTCGTGCATATTATAAGCAAATATTGAAGCTTTGATCTTACTAGTGTATATTTTATACTAAAAGTGCAAAAATATGAGATATTCATGTTTAATAGACGATTATTTAATTCACTCATGCAAATTATGAGCAAAAATTGAAACTTTGATCTTATTAGCGTATTTTTTATACTAGAAGTGCAAAAATATGAGATATTGATATCTAATAAACGATTATTTAAGTTTTGTAAGAATACGTTCACACGTGCAAATTATGAGCAAGGATTGAAGATTTGATCTTACTAGTGTAGTTTTTATATTAGAAGTGCAAAAATAGGAGATATTGATGTTTAATAGACAATTATTTAAGTTTTGTAAGAATATCTTCACTCGTGCAAATTATAAGCAAATATTGAAGCTTTGATCTTACTAGTGTATATTTTTATACTAAAAGTGTACAAATATGAGATATTCATGTTTAATAGATGATTATTTAAGTTTTGTAAGAATATCTTCACTCATGCAAATTATGAGCAAAAATTGAAGCTTTGATTTAACTAGTGTATTTTTTATACTAGAAGTGCAAAAATATTAGATATTCATGTTTAAGAGACGATTATCTAAATTTTGTAAGAATATCTTCACATGTGAAAATTATGAGCGATGATTGAGGCTTTGATCTTACAAGCGTATATTTTTATTAGAAGTGAAAATATATGAGATATTGATATCTAATAGACGATTGTTTAAGTTTTGTAAGAATATATTCACACGTGTAAATTATGAGTAACAATTGAAACTTTAATCTGACTAGTGCATTTTTTATATTAGAAGTGCAAAAATAGGAGATATATATGTTTAATATACAATTATTTAAGTTTTGTAAGAATATATTCACTGGTGCAAATTATAAGCAAATGTTGAAGCTTTGATCTTATAAGAATAGTTTTTATACTAGAAGTGCAAAAATATGAGATATTCATGTTTAATAGATGATTATTTAAGTTTTGTAAGAATATCTTCACTCATGCAAATTATGAGCAAAAATTGAAGCTTTGATCTTATTAGCATATTTTTTATACTAGAAATGCAAAAATATTAGATATTAACGTCAATAGACGATTATTTAACTCTTACCTAATGTATTGATCTTTAAGAACCCGGTGGAAAGAATTTCTGCATTGGCATAGCATGTTGTAGAATATGGGTTTACTCTCTTGATTGTCACTAATAAGTTCAATTTCATATGCTAATTTAGCGAAGGTGATAATTTGTTCAAGAGAGAAAGCTAGCTTAAACCAAATTGAAACCGGAGACCATAAATATGTAAAACCAAACTGACTAGAGTCTACACTTTACATGGCATAATTACCTTCAACCTTTACATATTATAATAGTATGCATTATTAGTACAAAAGTTAAATGAAAATGTAAGCTGGACCCTTAAAACGAATACATTACAGTTTGGCTCCTCTAGTTAAATTTGTCTTGTCGAGTTCCGTCTATGAGTACCTTCTCTTGGGAATGAACTGGCGTTTACATGACATGCACATATGGCGAATCCTAACACTTGTAAGCTTAAAATAAGTTTATGATGATATTATATAATGTTTATAGGATATTATGGTAAGATATGTGATAATTGAATATACTAAAGAAAAATTTGTAAGACTACAATGGTTTTCAAAAAGTTAGCTAAAAGAATGATGAAACTATTTGTAAGTTTTAAAAATGTGATAATTTGTTTTATTAAGGAGAAAATTTCATGGATGGTCCTTGTGGTTTGTACAAAGTTGCATCTATCATCCCTGAAAGTTTAACGTTGTATGGATAGTTCCTAACTTTGCAAAAAATTTCACCCTTGGTAAACGACTACATATATAACATCGTTGTTATTTAACTTCCTTTTCACTTCCAGTTCTAAATCATAGCAAATTCTTAAATCTGCATCGAGAACTAGAACAAATAATGAATACACCAAGAAAGCATGACAGTCGTTCATTATCAAGTGAAACTGACCTATAGATCAAGAATCCGATTATCAACCCATTTTGTCCCAACTAGCACAGCCACACATGTTACTTATGATATTGAACCAGGCCACAAAAATAGCATCAATTCCCAAATATGGCCACAAAATAGACGCACAAAACCAAAACAGCTGAATAGTGGATTATTTTCACTTTTCTAGTTACTGGAATCCCTACAAATCATAATACTCATCTTAAAGTTCAATTTAGGAATAATACTAGTAAATATCCAAAACAGACATCACATGTCTATGTTTTAAGACGGGAACATGTAAGTAAACAGACACATTATGCTTGTAATACAAGTAAACACCACTTATTATTGAATTATCCATCATACACTCCTTCACTAAACTTATCTTCAAGGTAAAAGCTCGCCACGACTTGGTTTCCACCAAACCTCCTTCCATTTAGTCCTTGATGAGCTCTTGTTGAACCATCTGTGTTGTCATACTCCAAGCAAACCTACACAAACAGGGAAAAAACCATGAGTTCATTTCAGGTGATTTGGTAGCTGTGAAATCGTTACTGTATTTCAAAGACTAATTGAAAAATGACACCGAGGTAAATGAGTGTTGCTAATAACAAACCTTGCCAACCCCCGTAACTGGTTCGCCGTTTGGATTTGGGCGCGGGATGACCACATTTACTAAATTACCTGCAAGAATAGTTTAATTACATCATTAATTAATACTCAATGTAAATAGACATTAAATATAGATATAAAAAGACGCCAAAGAATGCTTCTGTCTGAATTGGAGAAGATTCTTTATAGCAAAAGGCTGTAAAACAGAAAGATGTAGAAACAACCAAAATAATAAGATTGATAAATGATTTACCACATTAAAATTGTCCAAATTCTAAAGGAACCTTACCAAAATATTGAATAACAGAGATTGTGATGATACTATTTTATTAAATAACTGAGGATATGAGTGATGAAGTTCCATAAATACAATAATCTCAAAAACTAAATACATAACGTTTTACTAGTATCAAGAAGCACTATAGATAGAATAATTGAACAACGATACTTATAGAGCCAAGACCATCTACGAGCATGGTGTTATTAGGAACTTATTATGTTTGCATTTATTAATCATTATTAACAGAACCTGGGAAGGGGTCAAATAAAATGACGTGCGAGAATCATCTTCTATACTCTGAGCGCAAACACAAGAAAGGACTCTGCCAAACCATGTTGATGACCTTGCCACAACCTCGGCTGTAATTTAAGAGAAACAAAGCGAGTTCCTAAGTCACTGGAAAGTTAAAAGTTCTTAAATAAAGATGATTCAAATTTTTACCCGTTTTGACTTGAACCCATCACCCTACCCCTCTATCTCAAACATATTTTCCTTATTAAAAGCGAAGACACTCATCAAAATACTAACCAAAAGGTCCCAATGATTACTGATAAATGCATAACTGCACATATGGTAAAAATCCATACCTGCAAATTTTATGAACTTCAGCTGGCATGTCAGGATAACTACAAAAGGGTATGAAAAGTTGAGAAATTATAGCTTTAAGAAGTGACCTTTCCAAATACAATTAATCTTACCACATGGAGATGCATTCACCACAGTACCCTCTCCTATCACATTTAGAACATAGTGGAATTAGCACAGTAGCAGAAACTTTTAGAACATTGTGGAATTAGTATAAGGGTTTCCTAAGAAGTGTAGGTAAGTCTAATATGAAAAACAGGCTATAAATGACATTAAAGAATATAATGATATGGGACTAAATAAGCAAAAAAGAAGGTTTCTCAAATTAATAAAACTTTGACAAACATTTAAATCTCAGACACCTGATTTTCTAATTCTTATAGGCTATTGTGGCACATCCAAACACTATCTTCAGTGTATTCTACCACCCTTTTATTACAACTGATTATCTGATTCGATTATTAATTATCAAATCCAAACACCCTCTTAAATCAAATTAAGCAATCCTTATCACATCACCAAGTGAGATGCAAATCACAGTAAGGGGAACAATGGAGGAAAATAAAAAGGAGAGTGACAACGAGAGAGACTGACCCAAGTCAGAATCTATAAAAGCGTCAGCTAACTTATCGCATTTTTTCTTTAAACGAATCTCAATCTCACGAAGAAGTGGCATTTGGTATTCAGCCACATCCTACAATGAATGAGATGTTCAATCAGCATACTATATTAAGATTTGCTTGCATAAAACATAATGTGCATTGTTTATTAATAGTACTATTAATAAGTAATTATCAATTATATCATCTTACCATAGGCAACCGTGTTCCCAGATACCGATTAGAAGCCCCTCCAGCTGTAGGATCACCCACATTAGAAGCGCCAATAGGATACACTTTGTTCTATAAACATGTTTTGTCCTCCACTTCTGTTGTTGCAGCCTTTATTAACTATTAGCACAAAATTTCATGCACCTAACAAACCATGACTTGTCCTCCATACCTGTATCAACAAACCAACATAAAATTAAACAATAAAGATGAGATAATAATTCATACGAGAGTAAATAAACTCATAAAAAATATACAAGAC
>BQNB010115489.1:0-11844 GCA_026074375.1 Tanacetum coccineum
TCCGAGAACCGCTTTTCTGATAGCTGGTACGACCCACATTTGTCACATATCCGGCTACATCTGTAAGGTATGTAATTCTTTACAATTAGGCACAGAATGGAAGCTAGCAGTTAAAGAGGCAACCACATATTACCTATCAAATATTTGTTATACGTTAATTCAATCTTGGCCAATTCTATCAGTTGGAAGGGATACCGAACAAACCCACCACCTTTAGGAGACAACCTTCTCACAGACACGGCGCCATCAAGCTCAATCATATAAGGGTCATCTCTGAATATGCGGTACTCTTCTCTGTTAGCCTGCACCACAAAGTTTTTAATAGAGTAGACGAACCCTTCCTTTAGCTTGAGAAAGTTGTGGGCTACATTAGCTTTAGCAAAACCATGGATAGCATTACCCTGTAGAAATGCGAGACAACAATTAAAAGATGTCCAACAATATTAAACCAATGAGTCACATACCTTTGCATCCGACATAACGAAATCCATACTGACATAACGGCCGGTAACAGTGTGCACATCCCAGGTGCGACAAATCATGACATTGATCGTTCCAGTAAGACCCTGTGTAACCTCATCCAGGTACAATTCAGATGGTGGCCGTGCCATCTTAACAGCTGGAGGAAGGTTTCCCTCAGGCAGCGCATTCTGATCATTAGTAGCCATCTTCTTTGTGGTTTTATTTTAGTTATGCAGGTCCAGCAAGATAGCATGGAATTTATACCACAATGCAACTCCTATCATACCTGCAATAACTCTTATAACTCCCAAGGCTCTCCAAGTTCCGGCATTTATGGATAATTATAGACTCTCATCAATGGAGAAAGATGTTACAACGAGAAGCCTTTACTCTCGATCACCTGGAAGGTCAGGAAACTTAATGCAGTAATCATTACGCCTGCACATTCAATTTAGAAACTGGATCTTTATATATAATAGATGCATTAATCACACACTCGATGTTTAAAAGTAAACATTTTTTTCTCTTTTGATCTCGAACGGCCAACGCCAAAAAGATATACAATATCAAAAGCTACGCTGGAAACCAAGGCCTTTCCTAATACAACTACTTTTTTTAGCTAAGTTGTAAAAAAACCACGACGATGGTGGTAACAGTGGAGGTCGAATAAGAGTGATAATATAACCTTAACCTGACTTTCAATGTTTTCGGGTTTATCAGGTCTAATAAGACCTATCAGGTCTAATAAGACCTGATAAAAACTTGCAGTCCAATTCAACCCGACCGTTAAAGCTATCGGGTTTAGGTTGGGTTGACCCGACCTTATTCTCTCATATACGTAAAGTTAAAGGTATCTGATAGACATGTATAAACCATAAGGACAAAACTTGTAAACAATAAAAAAAAGAAACAGCAAGAAAGAAAAACAAAACCCTAACATTAGCCTTCACTCATAATACACTCCTCTCTTGAATCGAAATTTATTTCAGGTAAAATTTTATGATTACATTTTATTTATGTTTACATTCTTATATCAAATTTTATAAATTAATTTCATTTCATTTCGTCTTATAAATCATACTGATTAATTTTGTATCTTTGTATATTGTATAGAATCATCATGACTTTGAAGCACTTATTATCAAGGTTAAACATAAACAAGTTATCTAGGCTTAGTACTGTAGCTAATTACGCCACTCGTTGCGTTTTGACTACGCTTTCGTAAACGGCGAAAAAGCTGTAGAAATGTTGAAATCCAATAGGGGACACGTTTGGGCTTTTCCTAGGTTTATTCACACTAGATCACAAGAAAGGTGCGCTTTAGTAGTTGCGAAGGTGTAGGGAGTGTGAATGTGGATTTGGATGATGATGATTTGGTAATGGATGAGTTTTTGTCGAGATTCGTGTGGATTATGCGACGGGAAGCTGACTCGGACATTACTGTGACGCGATACAAGTGAAGGAGATTAATGATAATGCTTCGATCATTTGTTGGGAAGGCATTTTGTCCGGAGAATGGAGATGGCGTCTTGAGGAACTGATGGCCGTCGGCGACAGAGTCCTGAGGAGTTTAGTGAGGATCTGTGGCGGGACGTTTGGGATGGTTTAGTAATGTGGTTTTGGGAGGATATGAAGAAGCCGAAGAAGACAGGAAAGATGAAAAAGTTTTTGCGCAACAGTCGATACAATTTAAAGAGAGACATGGGCGTAGATTAGCGGGCAGGTTGGGATCGGGGTGATTTGCGTTGAGAGAGCTTGTAAGGTTCAAACAAAATGGGCTCGACACGGTCATTGGAGAAAGATAGTGAGTCTTTTTTGAGTCTTGGAGCGCGGATGAGAGACTCGTCAGAGTAAGGAACCAAAAGTGAAATACTAACCCAAGAAATTGAAAGATAACGTTAGAGAAACATGTATCTGAGATGATGATTCAGGTAGTTGGCATAACCGACAAAAGGAGTCTAGGAAAATATCACAAAGTATAATATTTAGTGAGGCTTGATCTTTCTACGAAACCAAAGATTGGGCAGGCAAGTGCGGAAAAAAAAAAATGATGAGCGAAAAGGATCGGTTTTAGGCCTCAAGAAACCGATTAGGCGATATCTGGGAAGATCCAAGATCTGCGTTACTAGAGAGAAAAAACTTTCACATGATCTTGAAATGGATGACATGACCTTACACTCCATTGATCTCTGCAGAAGGATAGATCTGCTACATACCTGACGCGCGTTGACTGGATTGCACTCCTCCTGTAGGAACAGAAAAGGAAAAGAACGATCCGATTATACTTAAGTACGCTGTATTACTCTCTTTCCGTTTTCTTATGTATTATAAAGTGCACAATCTTTTCTCAAGCAACAACTATTAAATAACCACTAAAATAAATAGTCAAAATAATCAGAGGTTCTCTTTCATTCTGTTTATTATAGGTTGACCACAATGTGAATGAACATAACTACAGTTATTTCCGTTAGAGGGATTACATTGCTTCACACTGATTAGATTAACACAGTTTACGTAAAAGACGCTGAGCGCGCGAGATCGAGATTCATCCGTCAACTCTAAAATCCTAGCTCATAGCCTTACCAAAAGAAGTGCAACATTTTTCACTTCTAATTTGACTTCGGTCAATAAAGCCACTATCACAAAATAAAACTTTAGGCGGGTCAAAGATTGCTCTTTCCATATTCTCTAGAACAGTAAGGGCTTGATGCATGTGCCCTGTAGGCCCTTTGAGTTTCCATGAATCAAGCGAGTACCGTGCCCGTGCATAAGAAATTTGTTTTGAAGTCGCACTTGTCCACAATTGCCAATTGTTCATACATTCACTAGAAGATCAGGCTGTTCCTAGGAATGTTATCACAAACGGAGATTACACATTGATAATTCATACCTATATTTTTAGCAACCTAAAAGCAGACTGCTCCGTTCATACCGTTTTACGCTGTGTAAAGTTTTTATGAAAGTGTATATGCTTATGTCTCCGCGATGTCTTGGAACGTTGACCCATCATGTATCATTGTGTCATTTACTTCAATTGCTACTACACAAAAGTGTAACTTTTTTGTCAAGGACCGAAACTCAAAGATACAACACTAAGATTTTCCTGTCCCCAAGTTGTAATGTTATTCATCAGTTCATCAATCGGTAAATCGAGTTAGTCAGGGTTGAGGATCATCTATCTTCTGTCTGATACATGATGGTTCTTATATTTTTATTGATGAAAAATACAGCCGACAGTGTCTCCAACTTATTGCTAAGGTTCTGACAGCTGTAAATAGCTCATCACTAAGTATTGCGTCTGGTAAATGTTTAGATGCAAAGAAAGGTTATAAGTTGATAACATTTACCGAACTTACTCAATTCTAAAAGCATTACTGCTCGAAACAGTTTTTATCTGCGTGACATTCTCAATGAAATTCTATATGGGTAAATGATCACTGCTGTCAACAGCAGCTAGATTATCTGCAATAAGGGGATCTGTGGCCCATATTCTTTGTATAACCCACCATTCCTCTAGCCTTCTACAAGTTTTCAATGCTTTTCATCCCTTACCCCTACTCAGTGCATAGCATTTGTCCATTGTTCTGTTAGTTCCAACATGTAATGACGATGCAACATCCCTGACACTCTATTTATTTATAGATGCAAGAACTTCTACTCTGATGCAAGATGTCATTCATCTAATATTTTAGAAGAATAACTCAAAACTACTGTCGATGCACCAATGCCGAGCTTAACCACTTGAATGTATGCTGACACAAGTAATAATCAAAAAAGATCGACGAAAAAGGGCATTGAACCGTTACATCCAACAAAGACTATTATGTTCATATGTATTATGAGCCAAGTCCGGCAACTAACGTCTTAGCTCAAAGAGAGCTTTGAAAGCCTTGAGAAGCCAAACGGTTCCAACCAGCAACACGTAAAGCTTTACAGCTCGATGATCATGCTTATGTTCAAATGTCTGGTGATCCAGAAGTCGAAAAGCGACTCTTGTAATGAGAGATCTGAGTCACAAGAGTCTTAAACCCTCCAAAAAAGACACTTTGTATCTTCGTTGCTTAGGCATATGCTCAGAAGGCTGATCCTCTTGGAGCTGGTAGAATATCCAACCGAATGGAGTTAGCAGGATATCATCCTAGTCTAGAGTCATGCACATACCTTGTTGAGGCTTATAGTCGTAAAGGAAATCCTGATCAAGCAAGAAGTCATTTTGATGAAATTATCAAACTTGGATATAAACCTGATGACCAGTGTATTGCCAGAGATGATATGCCAGCTATGCCCATGAAGCAATTTATTGAAAAAGCATTGCTCTTCTGCTACAGCTTGAAAAAGATGGAATTGAGCACAGTGTTGCCACTTATTCAGTGCTTGTGGATTGGCTTGGAAAATTGCAATTAATTGATGAAGTTGAAGACTTATTGGGAAAGTTTGCTGAAAAAGGTGTTTCACCTTCACTTGATGTTCATATAAGCCTTTGTGATATGTACGCTAGAGCTAAAGAAGAAAAGAAAGCCCTTCAAGCACTAGGGGTACTGAGCTAATAAGTGACAAATTAAGGCCAGGAAGGAATTCGAAAAAAGACTTATAAACATGCTCTCCGGCTGGTTGAGATTTCGAAAGGATGCCGAGAGATTAAATCAGTTGATGACAGCCCAAGGGTTTAAAACTTCAGATCAGTTGAAAATGACATTACATGCTGCTGAAATATTCAGCTCCAAGAAACCACTATCGATGAAATAGTTTTTTTCTTAGAAAATTTACTCTGCTGCATACAGCGTTTCCAACGATTGAGTGGTTCTATCAGAATCATCATGAACTGAGATCTGTAAGTCATCATTACAAGAAGCAGTTTGTTTTTATTTGTTGAAGTAGATCAGATCATTAGAGCTTCATATGCGAAACTGATTGCATAAACATTGCATCATCCGCATCTTATTTTGTTAAATATGTGCTCTTTGTTATCAGTAAGACTCTGATGCTACACTACTTCATTCTGTTTTACCTGATAAAAAATAATGAAATTAGTCTTTTTGATAAAATTATATTTGCTTAGAACCGCTTTAGTTTCTAACATAGCTGTAAACGTGTATCAGGGTCCCTCAGAAATTTAGTGAGTCGGTTGGTAAGCTAATGATGTCAGGAACGGTTTGCTCTTTAAAGTAGCTAGGGGAATTGTATAATCGATGATCCGAGAAGTAGCTCCTAGTAGGTTGCAACGACTATTTCTGCAGTTTAATGTGAACATAGTCCGTACACGGGAGTTGGTGAGTGTTGCGGTTGCTTTTTTCTAGGTGGATATACGGCATAGCTATAGATGCTATTGACTTTCTGTGATGTCTGTGCTAGGTTGTGGATGATCACAAGTTTTTATAATATTTATGGGCCTGGATAAAGCGAAATGTTTTGTGTGATCAATCAAGATTGCAATGCGACCTTGAGTTCCGATAGCGTTATAACTTTGATATTTTCTTATTTACCTTATCACCATTCGTATTAAACCTCTACAAAGTCTAATGCATCTATGTTCAAAGCTACATTATCACTTTTATGTATGTAGTCGTATATGCCTAACCTTGCGCCTTTATACCAGTGTAAACAACGATTAAGAGCCTAATTTAGGTTTTGATAGTATTTTTAAGAATGTCAGGGAACTAAGCTACAGTGGACCCTCGAGAACACCTACACCCCTAGTGTGGATCTTTCTAAGATGACCAGTGGGGGCACCTATCTGGTTAATAGTGATCAGTTTGTCTTTAGCAAGGTGAAGTTGTACGTTAGTTTTAATAATTAGTGCTAGTATGCTGCTGTAACTTTCATGTTGAACAATTGCTGTAATAGGGTATCTACTGAATCCTATTAATAAGGCAGCTTATATTTCCAATAAAGACAGCCCACCCGTCCTCGACATAAAACACACAATCCAAAAACTAAGAGTCACAAATATGCTATTCACGTGTAACCCTGCTTTATTAGATTCACTATCCTTTTTAAAACATTACTGAAGTATCCACAGCGAAATCTGTTTGACTCTCTACTATTGTTGCACATTTGTGTAGAGGTGGCATAACTCTAGCATATTTCACATTTCTATGTGAATACTGTCAATTATCAGATCATGGAACACAGCCTAATGGGTTTAAGAATAAAAATTAGGCTAAGCATCAGTCATCGTAAAATGGTCAAAGTGTAATTGTTATGCGGACAACCTGCTAAACTTTTTAATAAAATTTTTGGTTTATTTTATCAAGAATATAGTTTTCAGATCATGTTTACAACGTGAATTGTTTATAAAATATCTAAAAGCAAGATCACATAATAGCTGTTACTGCGTCAAATCCTTTCTCTCAAAGCCTTTGAGTAGGCGCTATCAGACCCGAGAGCCTACATGATCTTTATTGCCCACACCCCTGTCTAGTCACACTATTGCTAATATCCTCCGACTCTTTAGGAATTAAAAGCGCTAAATCCCCAAACACGGACCAGAGTCAACAAGGCCTAGTACTGGATTAACTACTTTGACAACACTGATTCAGATCCTTCTTTTGTAATACACAGATAGTCACTCCCCCCTTGATGAGGGGTTGCATTTCTCTCACTTGGTGTCATGGTCAAGTGCATTCTAACGTGTTTACAAGGACATTTCTTGCATTTAACATTAAAGCGAAATATAGAATGAATCCATCTCAAAACAACACCACAGTATAATAAAATTGTGTTGTGCTTATCTGAAATACAGCATGTGCCTAGTCGTGGATTTATATTACTTTTTGAACAACTAGGTCAGCAAGTCCTCTTTTACATAATAATTCCAAAGTTCTCCCTCTTTGGGGGGTTGCATATCTCATCACTTGACATGTTGTGTCAAGTGGCAGTTCTAAACAGTGTTTAAGGACATTGCATTTACAGTACGAGACGAAAATGAATGTAGTACAACTCAAACACACCCCATATCAATATAAAATGTGATTGTGCTTTCTGCGAAATGAAGCATGTGCAGCGGCATCATATTGTACAAGACTTTCAGAATTTATACTCTCTTTTCGCTACGGTCTATTGTCGTATTTGCTCTTTAGACTTAACAACTTCATTTCTCATACACTAAATACTTGACATCGTGTCCTTGTCTTTAGACTAGACATTATGCATAGTGCTTGATTCTACTGATTTGGTAGCCCTTATATGATGTTCATACGCCACACGGTAAGCTCTTTTCATCTATTTTTTCATTAACCAGATACGAGGTGGTTTAACCCTAGACTGTAGCTATGGGTTTTGCAATGCTCCCCTCAGCGATCTTATCAGACCATCCTAACTCATATGCTCACGCCTTACATTTGTTAGGAATAATCAAGCAATGCGAAAGCCGTAGCATTTAAATATCTGACTCTGCTGTTCCATGAGCGGCTGAGCGCAAACACCTTTTTAGTGATCACCAGATGCTTTTCCACTCTATGAGCATACATGCTACACATTCTTTTCTTGAGCCTCTATGATCTACCATCCACCCCAGAAGTGTTTGTTTTTTCTTATCTCTCACCCACATAAGTATCGACCCCATTCTGATATGCTTCAAATTCACGCCTTCACGTTGATTTCAGCTAACCAACATTAAAGCATTTATATGAATGAGGTCAACACAAGAGTAGTCTATTAGTGCGTATCACAAAGAGTTGGGTTCACACCTGCGTTCACTACCTTGTCTTTTTGAGTGTATTAATGTTGCTTTAGAATATGACTCCCCACAAATCCACCTCCATCGTTAGTACAATAACTAATATCATTATAGTTTATGAATTCACTATGGAATGGCGAGAATTATGGTCCTTTTGTGTATAGACTATGACCTGCCACAACAGCCTTTTGCTCTGCAGAACACTCTTCTGGGCACACTCTGACGTGTATGGTTTATGAGATGTGAACAGAGTGGAAATTAAGCATTTCAGCTAATGATTTAGTATCTATCAGGCATAAAATGAAACGCCTCATTGAACTGGCTAGGGACATGTACTGAATTTTACTGGACAGTAATCTGTTTTTTTTTTGCTGTTAATGTTACCGAGTATGTGCAGAAAGTTTGAGAATAAGAGTAGCGAAGAACTCGGAGGGTTGTGAATGTACATTGAGCTGGACTAAACCTTGTGCTAGTGAGACTAGTGATAGAAACCGAACAGGCGGAATGCGAGAATGGATAGTAAAATTTGTAATCGAGATAGGAATTGCTTTTATCTTGTTGATGCTGTAATTGCTACTGGTGTCAGTGGTGTACGAGTATATATGTGTCACAAATTCGAGAATTAAATAGTACCCTTAAAATCAGAAGGACTTTGAGTAAATAGTGATGTAACATGGAGTTAACTTGTGAGCACTGATTTAAGCCGTAATGAGGGCATAAAGTAATAACCAAACTTAAATGAATAGATGCTAAATTGTACTAAAAAGGGAACTGCTGCTATTTTTTTTCTTTGCTGCAAGTGTGATTGGTAAGCCGTGCTGATATATTTGCTACAGGTTTGTTACGGATCCCACATACAAGCCAAGTATGGGATTGGCCGGTGAATTTATAATGTCTAGTGCTCCCTTCCTAATCTTACAAGCTCTGCTTTTTGAGTGATTCTACACTTGGACTTATGAACATGATACGACACGCCTAGTTATGGGAAGGTTACTCGTATCATCTAACATACTGCTGAAAAATCAGAAACAATGATCTATATCGGATCTCTAGTTCTGTAACAATACTGAGAGGTGTTACACTTAAGCTAGTGACTTCTTAAAGGCATACTAGTATTGAAGATCTAAGGACCCAGACATCTGGACATCTATCACCAGAACAACAAGAAATGCGTTGCTATTGTGTTGCCTTGTTTTGTTTAGAACAACATTCTATGATCTAAAATTGCCATCACAATAGGTCCTTCAATGTCATTAGTTTCTGTTATCGATAGTGTGCAGTTCAATATTATGATTTGTGCTTGTGAGTTTGATTATGTGTTCTGTATAGTTTTAATAACTTTAGATATTTTGTAATAACATGAATGGTAATTTTCTATGTCTGTTCTGCATATTGGTAAGCAAAAAATGACTTTCATATTTCTTCATAGAAACACTATGCATCGAGCTGAGTTGCGATTTTTTCTCATCTTTCTTCTTTAGAAACAGACTTGATTCAGTTTGTTCTAGTGGTTCACAGGTCCACGAGACCGTGCCACATCCAATTGGCAGTCACACTAACTGTAACCCATGAACACAGCCTTACAACCCTCACCCGATTCCGGTCTTAATTGCTATTCGCCTGAAGGGGTAAATACGTTCCGGGTGCGGAGCGACGAAAACTCGAAACTTCGAGACCTCCCCTAGCGCAAACAACCCCTCCCCAAGCCCCCAAAAAGTAAAGACAAAAAAAAAATACAAAAGGAAAAAGGAGTGAAAATAAAGTGAACAAATAACGAAAAAAAGAAAAAAATTAAAAAAACAATTAAGAATCTTGGTGCCAAACAGCTAGCCCAAGTTGGTTGAAACGACGTGTTTGCGATGCTAGAAATTATAACGTCAATTTATAAAAGCACAAGCGTAAATATCAGATGGTTATACAACATGCTTTTCTGTGCCGATTCGATATCGGTTAACAGTTTAATTATGTAGTTGGGTTTCTCTTTGTGAGTATTACACAAGCATTATCGAATATTATCTCATCACTACTTCAAACTTTCTTTGTAGATGTCATTCCTTTCGCCATACTAATAATGAATTTTTAATTGCTTCCGGTTAAAATTTGATTAAATAAAGATTTTCATGATTATTTTTTATTTTAATTCTCTGGCGCTACTAAACGGTGGAATTCAATAAATTTCTCACTCAATTCCATTTCTCTGAATTCCTATTATCTGCTTCATTTCTAATCTCTGAAGTTCTCTCTACCAAACGTGCCCTAAAGGGTGGTAGCTTACATGTTATCTGTGTGATATATGACAACGTAGATATCAAAATATCCAAAAATTAATTTGTATTTATGCTGCTGGAGTAAGCTGAAACAAATGCTGCTTGAGTCATCATACTTGGAGTAAGTTGTACCACCTTTAGTGTCGCTAAATGCTGCTGGAGTCATCATACTGTATTTATGTGGTTTTATATTATATATCTATTTAAGGGTGTAAGGGCCTGTTTAATTTCAACTTAATGGGCCACATGGGGAAGGAATTGGTTCCACAAGGATATAAGTTGTTGTTTCTTTTTTAAAGTTTTCTAAATGAGCGTCAGTGGCTAAAAATGAAGTCCTCCCAAACCAGAGGCTCATATGTCATTATTTATCATTTACTAGACATTTATACCCCTCATCTTCATCCTTGTTCATATCATTGATTCCTTCATTTCCATAACAGTTAACACACTCTAAAGACATTCTACCTCCATTTCACAGTCTGATAAATCTCTAAATCAACGCCGGCGATCTTCTTCCTCCACGTGGATCACCCCACACGCCATATTTGAGATCGAATATCACAAATCTATATTCAAGTCGATAGCCCACACGTCGATCTCTACTTCAAATCTCTACCTCCCCATCACAATCTCTCTCAAATAATCAGATCTGAACGAATATGTTTATCATATCATTGGATTTTTTTTAATATTTATATTGATTAGCAATGTTTTGAAAACCGGGTTTTGAATCGACCCGGTCGAGTCACCGGGTCACCGGGTTACCGGTTCAACCGGTTGGACCGCCGGGTCAACCCGGTTTTATAAAAAATATATATATATATATATATATATATATATATATATATATATATATATATATATATATATATATATATATATATATTCATTCAATTAGAAAGAAAGTATATATAAATCATGAAATATTCCATACATTAAGCCTAAAGACTTTTTATTAACAAATATAACATGTCAAATTAAAATTACGTCGCAAATATATACAATTAACATGTTTTATTAACAAATATGAAACCCGGTTTAATTTAACCCGTTTTTTCGGCCGGAACCGGTTTAACCGGTTGACCCGGCCGGGTCGAACCGGGTTTCAAAACACTGCTTTTTATCCTTAGTTTTGCATGTGAACAGTTTGCGACACGCAGCATGTGAAATGAATGACTTTTGATTAAGAATGTACTACTTAGTCAAAGTTACTATAGCAATTATTGGTGATAAAGATTCTTGACCAAGACAAATCTTTTATATAATAAAAGAATTACACCATTTCGGAGTTTTTCATTAAATTGAATCATATGAATTTAAAAATTAGACCAATCAGAACGCTTGATTTTGCCACGTAGGCAAAATCGTGTGATCTGATTGGTCAATAAAAAGTCAAAATTAAATCGATTTGGTCAAAATTAAAAATTTGTGGTGGAG
>BQNB010115490.1:552-19585 GCA_026074375.1 Tanacetum coccineum
TTAAAGTATTTCTAAGGGTTAATTAGTTTGGGAAATGGCAGATTTAGTCCCTATTGTTTATCAAAGCAAGGAAACACATAGCATATTGCGTTTTGGTCCCTAAACTTTGTAACAAATGACAATTTTGGCCCTTTAAGTTAAAATTAATTAATTCCCTTTCAAATTATAACCCCTTTTAAATACAAAAACCTTTTCTATTAATTGTGAATGTTTTAGAAACCCGTTTGATGAAATAAATTTGAAATCACTCTCCCCCTCAAACAATGACCCATTTTCTATTTAAAGAGCTGTAGTCGTTGTTTGAGTGGACAAATTTATTGTAAAAACACAAACTGATTAATTTTCAACAACACTTTTTCCACTGTGGCCAACACAAATAATTTTAAAGAATCAATTAAGAAAAATAATTTGGTTAAAAAATAAAGAAGACTTCTCTTCTTTATGAAGAAATAATGAACTGAAACGTACATTACTCTTTTAAACGAGCCAGGGTTATGTACAAATATTTATAACCTATGATGCATGGATATGAATTAATCCATGCCCGCGAAAAACTAATTACCCATTGTCAGGAACATGTGTCTTTTTAGAGACATGCTTTCCCCAGATTAAAAGGCGGGTTGTAGTCTGAAATAACTACAAGCCATTAAGACATATTTTAAAAGGTTTGAACTTATGCTCGAACTTTATTTAAAGACCCGTGTCCTTATTAAACGACATTTCTAGGTCCGTAAATATTATCGATTTTCAGAAGACATGTCTTGAAAAATATTTTTGGTATTTTCTATTTTTTTATTTTTATGGTTTTTGTAGGTTTTATATTTTTGTATTTTTCTTTTTGGTTTTAAATATGTACATAGGATACATGAAGACCTTACTTTACTCATCCTCTTCTTCCTGAAGACGTTTGATAGTTTCCGGAGTCATACTCTGCATTCCAAGTCGCGGGAGAAGAAATTCGAACCGCTCTCTTGGTAATGCCTTTGTGAATATGTCCGTAAGTTGATAATCCGTCGTCACAAAGTAAAGTTCAATCACACAGTTCTTTACTTGCTCTCTTATGAAATGGTGACGAATATCGATGTACTTTGCCTGGAGTGCTGGACATTGTTGCAGCAGAGAGCGATAGCACTTCTGTTATCACAATACAGAGGTATATTATTGAATGAAAAGCCGTAGTTTGTTAGTTGTGATCTCATCCAAAGGATTTGAGCACAACATCCAGACATGGCAATGTATTCAGCCTCTATTGTTGAGATAGCAGTGCTTTTCTTCTTCTTCGATGACCAGCTCACTAATTTGTCACTTAAAAACTGAGCACTTCTTGACGTACTTCTGCGAGTATCCTGACAACCTGCATGATCTGCATAGGCCATTAGTGCCATAGCGGTGTCATTCGAATACCAAAGACCCATGTTAATGGTTCCTCTGAAGTACCAAAAGACCCGCTTAATTTCTTCAAGGTGCTTTTTGGTAGGCTTAGCCTGATACCTAGCACACATGCACATAGCAAATACAAGGTCTGGTATACTGGCAGTGAGGTACATTAATGAGCCGACCATACCTCAAAACCGAGTCTGGTCAACTAGAATCCCTAAAGGGTCCTCATCCAGTTTTAATCTATCCACCATTGGTGTATCTACAGGGTCAGACGTATCCATTCCATGTTTCATTAAAATTTCAAGAGCATATTTGGATTGGTTAATAAAGATGCCTCTAGGACTTTGAGAAACTTGTAATCCTAAGAAAAATAGAAGTTTTGATAATACTGCACAAAAAAAGAAAGATTCCTCTTCTTTTAAAGATAAAGCGTACTGAAGTGTACACCTTTCTTTTCTTTGAGGAGCGAGGCATGAAGTGTTGTCAGCAAATGCCATTTGTCGTTGAAGAGCGAGGCCTGAACTGATGTGAACAGACGTCATTGTTAATGTGCATCAGATTAGAATCCCTTGAACCCTTGGCTTATGAGATATCAGTCTTTTCGGCAACCAAACTCTAGTCACACACACAACACACACACACCCACCACAACACTTATTTTCTCTTAGAATTTTCTTCAAAGGTGGATTAAAATACGTACATGCACTTAAGGTTAAGAGTACCTCGCACTTGACATATAAGAAGTAGGATTTGGCATTCTATGTGGGTTAGTATATCATCATATGAACTTGAGGCTCACTGTCAACTTTGCTGCGTGCAAGAGTCGAAATAACTTTCCTGTAGGTGAATCCAAAAACTTTAAGAGACCAATAGTTGTGAAAATTGTTACACCGTTGGCTATCCACCTAAAGTAAAAGATCAAGGGAATTTTTTCCTCATACACAGGCGGAATGTCTTTTGAGAAAATCTTATGTGCCTGAAAGATCTGTAGGCAACCAAGTATTTCTAGAGTTTTGACCCTTTTTGGTTCTTAGCGGGGGTATTTACTAATTTTAGTCTTAATTGCGTTTAACCTTAATGAATTCACTTCATTCAGGAGTTTTAGTTAATACAAGCATAACATGAATTTGTAATTAAAGACACATTATGACAAGTATGAACAAAAGAAAAGTTAGGGAATCGAAAAAGAGACTAGAAATTCCTTGAGTGACCTACTTTGTGCACAACCGTAAAGTTTAACACATACTTGCTCTTTATATGTAGGCCAAACTCCTAGGTGTTTTACTCATACACTTAGGGTTTGGGAGTACTACCAATAGCAATGTTTTGTATATTAACAAAAGCATCACACTATATGTTTGAATTCCTAGTATCCTTTCTTTTTGACCTTTTTCCTAGCTGTCCTTTAGAAGTAAATTATGAGCGCATACATTTGAACCTTAATATTCTTCTTGACTATTCCTAGATGAGCAGGTGCAATCACTGATGAGGGTTTTTGCAAGCACATATTCTCGAAACTTTAGGCAAATAATTCAGGAGTTGACTGTTTTTGACAAAAATCTTAATCACAATCACTTGTAGCAAACCGTAAGTTTATGGAAAGTTAGGACAATTCATATTTAAACGCGATTTGGTTTTGTACTAACAAGCCGATTTGGTTTTCTGTGTGGTTGATAAAACACGGATTTTCCTCAAGATAGATGGTTTTACAAACTTAGTATCCATAAACTAATTTCTGTTAACTTCTTAATTCATTTTTTTTAATGCTTGCATTCGCAAAAACCTTCTTCTAGAAACTGTGTAGCCTTTAAAACCACATATTCAACATCTTACCAATTACTTTAGCAATCCTTGAGTTCATAATGATCTTTCAACTGAATTCGTGCTTTTTGATTAGAATCTAAAAAGTTCTGATTGTAAGTTCTGTTTTAAAATGCTCATTTTCCTTATTAAACTTCTCAGTTTCAAGGCTGCAAGTAATTTAGCGCCACACGTACTTTCAGTTCAATGTTTATTGTTATACCAAAACATTAATTTCCTTTTTAAGTTTGTGCTTTCAGATGACAGCTTTTCCTTCACACATTTTAATATTTTGATTTCTTCAAGTTTGCAAATAAGTGTGGATTTGGCCAGTAGCTGGAGCTTTTAATCATTGATAGCTTAAAAAATTCACGAAACTCAGGATACTCCTGATTCTTACATGGTTTGTAAGACATTGAAAACTTACTTCGCTTTTGTTTGCATTGAAGATTTTCAAGTGAAATACAATGATTTTTCATGTATTGATAAAAATCAGTTTGAAAGTTCATTATAAACTTCTTTTTCAACACTAATCATTCCGTTTTGAGAAACGTCATACTTAAGTCAAAGGACTTTTTTAACTTGATCATATGCTGCATCCTGGACAATCTCTCCTCCCCTATTGACTCAAAAATTGTTATAAATCCGGAGTTGTATTGCTATCAACCTTTTATAACAATATGTGTCAAACTTGGTTTATATGACAGAAAGCTGTTGTTCATTAGCAATGACCTTATTATGTAGCAAGTTCACCTGTACCACATCAGAAGACACATGGTCATATACAAGGTACTGATATCTGCATCCACAACATGTGTGATATTAGTCCCGTGAACCGCTGCTTGTAATACTCATGGCTGACTTTGTCCACTGCAATTCTGTAACAACTAAACAGCATCAAAAGCAATACATCGAAACAGCCTTACTCTCTTGCCATCTGGCATAGTAGTCTTTTATTCAACGGCTACAATCATACTATCGGTTTAAGTTATGCTCTTATCATAATGGACATCAGAACAGATTCCAAGTGTTGGATTAAATAGAATCACGAATTTGTCGAAACCTCGAATACGAGTGTATTCAGCAAAATACTTTTCTGTCATTTGACTGTCATAATCCCAAGTGAATTGCGAATCGATGAACATCTAAAATTGTTTGTTGATCACCCAAAAGGCAGCCATGGATCTATCTTCTTGAAATTCATCTTTGTCAAGTTGCTTTTCAAGTTGATCCAAGTGAAGTAACGATTGAGCATTGTGAACACCGGGTCTGATCATCTTGTTCAAAGAGTGTCAGCATAATGCCCGTTCCGAAACTCCATTGATTTTTATCCATTGTAAGAAAAACTGGATAAAAGCATGATAGAAGTCGAAAAGATGGTCATGCAACTTTCCTTTACTTCATCTTGGCATTTGATGCAACTGATGCAGCTCTTCTACTCTCTTGTGGACTTATAATAATTCCAAGAGATTCCATTGAAAATTTCGATGTGTGAGAATGGAAATTATTGGATGCTTAAGTTATGATTAAGTGGATTTTGTTAGGTTGTAGAAAGAAATTTATACTTTAACGGGATTTTACAAATCTATGATTTAAACCGAGAAAAGAATAAACTTTTACGGGATTTTACAAAATCAAGAAGAAACCGTAAAAATAGAATTGTTGTTGGTGAAATCATTGTTGTATTTGAAGTACTTGAACTCTTGTTAACGATTGATGAGCTAAAAAAGGGTAACAGTTGTCACACTTTTAACTTAAAATGATTAATGGTTGATTAAAACACAAACAAGGACAACTTTAATTAAAATCCAAGTTAAATGCATAAACGGGTTGTTAATTATAGTTTGTAGGTACTAACTGTGTCAAAAATATGAGATAAAAGATTCTATTTGTGAGGGCTAGACGAGTAGTTTATAATTAACCAAGGACAAATGGTGTAATGAGTTTCAACATTAAGGGTTAATAGGAGCAAGACAGGACTGAGAAAAAGAAGTTGACTTGAACTACAGTGGATTGCATGTGTCGAACATTGAATGTCTAATTAATTAATATACATGCGTGTTCCCTGCCATTGTCTACCTTTCTTCTTTCGGTTTTAAAACTTATAAGAAAGAACGTCTCAAAAATAATCTCGCGGAGGTGCATACGTTATTGACGGTAATAAATGACACACTACGAATATCGAAAAAGGAATCACTGGATCATAAATGTAATAAGTTGTAGGAGAGACCCACGAACAACCGAAATCAAAACCCGAAACAACTCGAACTGAACTCGGTTAAGCTGTAATCTTTTATAAGACTTGTTCTTATTGCGTATTACATAGAATTTAAGAACTTAGGAGAGTTTCAATGTAGATGATGTAACAACTCGCTACCACGAGGACAAATGGACAGAGTTTCGTTACCAAGTCGCTAAATTATATAAGTCTTCAATTGTTCCTGTTCAACTCGCTACCATAAGTCGCTACACCCCTTCTCAACTCGCTGCCAAGTTAGAATAGTAAACCGCTATTTGTGCTGTCAACCGCTACTCAAACATTGGGGACCATTGTACTTACGTTTCTTGTCTTGTTGTTAAACAAACAAAATTGTCCTTGTGTCCTTTATGCTAAAAACATGGATCTGTGTTCCCTTGTCACATGTTCAAACCATGTTTAAACAAGAAGATAAGCTGCGTCTAATAAGCTTCTTAAATAAGCTGGAAATGACACAAAGTAAGCTAAGAAAAGTATTAAGGTTTTGACATGAACATGTTAAAGCTTAACGTGTTTAACTAAGCAAGAATTAAAGAAAACACAACATAAGCCACAACTTAAAACTTAAAAAATTAGCTTTAATAAGCTGTTTCAATAAGAAATAAGCCATAAAAGAGTTACTACAATAAGCTAAAACTACAACACAACCTGTTATAAGCCGAGACAAAAGAAACTAAATAAACTGGTACCCTCTAAATAAGCTACAAAAATGTTTTAGACAAGAAGTTACAAGCTTGTTATCTGTAACCCATCTTTTCTGTATGGACTTTTGACTAGAAAAAAAATGAGCTGAACAAATAAGCCAATTCCAAAGTTCCCAAATAAGCCACCATATTTTACCTTAATAAGTTGCAAGGATTCTTGTGACGAATAAACTTGTTTTTTGCTCATCTAAAGTCTACGTACAACACAAAAATACTACTTTTCAAAGTTGACGAATAAACATTAGAAAAACATAAGTTGACGCCACATAAGCTTGAGTAAGCCACAACAAAAATGCTAATGAAATACTAGTTCAAGATAAAACCAACACATATAGTGTTGAATTTAACCACATATGTTGTGGCCCAATTATTTCTCTAACAGAAAAATGAAATTTGTGGCCCAAAATTTCACAAATGACTTTGAAATAAACTTTGAAATATGCTAAAAAGAAACATGAAACCGATCCTAATAAGCCCAAATAAGATTTGCAATAAGCTACAAATTAAGCACAAACGAACCACAATAATCACTCAACCTACCCCATGGCTCTTAATACCAATTGTAGGTTCTTATATTTCACATAAAATAAGACTAGAGAGAGAAAGTTAAAGAGAGAGAGATAGATGGATGGGAGAAACAAATGAAAAGACACACTAATTGAGTGTGTAAATTGATTCAACCCAACACCCTCTCCATATGTGGAGAGGGTTTATATAGTTACAAGAGTGCGGGCTAACCGGGATTTCCTTAGGCTTTCTATAAGCCGGCCCGATTAGCTTCCTAACAATTACATAAAATTGTCTAACTATTACAAAGGCTTGTGAGATCGATAATGATCGTCACTTCACTAAAAACTGAATTCCTAATAGTTTTGGCTTGTTTTTTCATTTATTCTCCTAATATTTGTGATATTTGATAATTGTTAAAGTTTAGTGTACTGATGTAGTCGTTATAACCTTGTAGTACTTAGTTTGTGTCAAAATAAATCAAGCAAAAACCGTTCAAGAGGTTGATTTATAGGTTTTTTTATACAAGAAAAGTAAATCTTTCTTAGCAGCGTTGTGGTATCACTGTACCTATTTCTTCGCATGGTTTGTCCAGAAAAGTACGTAGACAGCGGGTTGTCAGTAAGTAAATAGTACGAATGTTGTCCTTACTTTGGCAGTGGTTTGTCCTTATTCTGGCAGTGTTGTCATATATGAAAGTGACAACGGTTTGTATTTTAGTGATAGCGGTTTGGATAGACAATGGTTTACAGGTTTTGAAGATTTATTCCTTTCATAGCGGTTTACGAAACAAACCTCTGGCAGTTTGACTTTAAGGCGAGCACTATTTGTGTAATTTTTTTCTTCAAGCGGATTAGCTTGTTAATTTTAATCATAAGCGGTTGGCATAGGATAGCGATTATACAGGTATTTTCTAGAATTAAACTTAAGAAAGCGGTTATACGCAAACCACCAAAATGGTTAGTTTTTCATGGCAGCGGTTTTGGTGGTAATTTCTCTAGACAGCGTTAACCGAAGGGTTTAATGTTATTTAGATAGCTGGTTTATCCATATCGTTTGTACAGGTTATTTGTAAAGAATTTCCATTGTACGCGGTTTAACTCAACTAAACTTTTGGCGGTTTAGTTTGAGATCGAGCGGTTTGGCAACTTGACAACGGTTTGGCAGTCTAGACAGCGGTTTGGTAACCTAGGCAGCGGTTTGAGCTACTATTTTTGACACGTGGAAATTTTTCAAACTTTAAACTTTACAAGACTAAAACAACAAAACACTTAATTAGACTTCATCACTTTTAACATACATTCACTAATCATTGAATGATCAACTCATATCATTTCACAATCAATTAAGATGGCTAATCTTTCTGATATATCTAAAGTGCCGGTTCTGATACCCGCCCACCAATGCTCGATAGGTCTGATTTTGAGTCTTGGCAATTGTTGATCCCAATAGAATAGATCTTGTCTTGAGCATGTATCGAGCCAAATTTCATTGAATAATCCAAAACTTACCTATGATATAAACATATGATAGTGATTATCAAATACTGATGCGAAATCTAGTCAAAAGATACTAAGAAGAAATTCAATGAAACAGCAACGAATAAAGATTAATAACAAACAGTTAAATGCCACACTTCAGCCTCAATATAATACGAACCCTAATATGTTTAGTGTTACAAAACCTTAAAGCCACGAATAAGATTGACATAAACAATGAAAAGATATCACTCTCTATGCCCTAAACTTACTTTTATACACAACAGGAGTCCTAACCGGCATGCAATAATTTCCTAAGTTTATCATGCGATCATCAAAAAAAATAACTTAAACGATCATTTACAAAAATATCTCATACATATCACATAATGCATAATCTTAACTTATCAATCAATCTTATCCAATAGCAGTTAGTGAAACTCTGTCAGCAGTTATAGACAGTTAATACCAGCATCATTATTCTGAACACTAGCAGCAGTAACTTATACACCAGCAGTATTAACTGTGTACAAGCATTAGTAACTACTTAGAATATTTTCTTCATTCTCCACCAGCAGTACTAACTTTACTCTAGTAGTACTAACTTTACTCTAGCAGTACTAACAAATATACTAGCAGTTCTAAGTTACACTAGCAATACCTAAGTTATACGACAAGTACTAACTACTTAGAGTAATTTTCACAATGTTTTTGCTAGCAGTAGTAACATAATTCTTTCTTCTTGAGCAGCACTAACTTTGATAAGAGCAACAGTAATTCCAAGCAGCCTTATAAGCCTTTTAAATCCCAATAATCCTCACCTAGAAACTTGAAAATTATCTGTCAAAATCATCAAGTTTCTTTCCTTCATTAGAAAAAAAGTCTTCACCATCACCAGAAGGAATCTTTCCAAAGTACTTCAAGGATTCTTTAAGTGTTTTGTCATAATGGTTAAGAAGCTGATAACTACATTTTCAATTCAGATGATCAGTTTGAGAACTTCTGTTCACATCTCTTTAATTTGTTGCTGGTTGTAATGGGATTATCTCCTTACTCAACCCAACATAAAGATATGCATAGATTGCAATCTTAGAAAGTGTAATCCATAAGAATCAAATAGCTTCCATATCAACACTTTTTCACTTTGCAGAGTCCTCCATACTAGACTTTCTACATCAGGTTCAAACATTGTCATTAGATCCCCCCCATAACAAGTCCACACCCGCAAGCGGAAACACGATGGTGGGGGGGGGGGGGGGCCGTAACCTTCATGGATACATCACAAACACAATGTGTCAACAATAGAGAACACTACCATAGGCATAACTAAATATAAAAGACATGATGTGTCATGACAATACCGAAAACAAGGAACTGCATCTTGTATTAATGAAAAAAAGGTCTCATCAATACAAAGAAATTTTTTCACAACCCTATTAAAACTCATAACATTCAAGAATTCATGCAAAAACTTATGAAATATAAACAAATGAGAACTACCAATGCCATCCTAATGGTCTCTCTAGCCATTTTTATTAACTTCAACACTGATGTGTGCTAAAACACACATCGTTTATACCCCGTAAAACACATAGATTTCAGACGTAAAAATACTAAAATATGCTTAATTATATTGAAAATATGTTTGTTTGGTTTTTTATGTCTTGCAGGTAAAATGGATTGAAAACGGTGCAAAAACGGGTATATTCGGGTTTGTTTTGATCAAGAGTTCCTATTATTCAAAATCAAGACAAAGTCGTGAAAAGTCCCCGAGCATGCCATTGAAAAGAGCACGAAAATTCGAGTCTGACGGTGCCTTCATCTCTTATTGGCCCGACCCGACACCATTTATATGGGTCGGACCGACCCAAATTTATTTAAAGTGTCAAGATAATATTGTAGTCATTTAGCCCAGAATGACAAGTGTCTAGGCCCAAGATTGAGATGAGACTACACTGCCCATTTGTTTATCAAGGCCCAAATTCAATTGATATAATTCAATGAAGTTTCTGTGAATTGGAAGAATGTATCACGTGCCTTCAAAATTAATCCCAATGCCTTACATGTTCCTCCACTAGTTCTCTTCCATCCATTGAACAAGCGACACGTGGCATTTATTTGTTGGTAGATCATCTTTGGCAGTTACAAGGTGGATGAATTTAAGGCCAATAATTGGCTTATGAGTGAAGCAATCATCAATCGAAAATGACTATGATACCCCTTGATCTTAGACTGTGATTGGTTAGCTACTTGAAAGGACGAGATTACCCTCCATTCTTTTTGGCTATTTTTGAACACACGCTTCAGACGTGTAAAAAAAAACTTAGGAGTAGTTTACATTTAGTTTAGCTTATTTTTTTGCTTATTGTACTTTTAGTTTAGCTTATAGTAGCTTATTTTCATCTTGTTGTACTCTACTTATTTTGCTTAATGAAGATGAAGGTTTTGGAAGTCACTTAGCTTATCTCTTGGCTTATTCTCCTTTCTTTTTTTTCTTTTCTATCTAGCTTATTACTAATTAAACTTTCATCCTAGCTTATTTCTAAATCTTAATACCTCGTTCTTATTTCGAAATTAGCTTTTAGCTTATATCAAAATAAGTTTCGGTTTGAATAAGTTTTTAAATAAGTTTAATCTTAGCTTATTATCTTAATAAGCTTGTTTTGCCTTATTATTTTTATATCTTATTATCCCTTATTCGAATAGGCTTCTTATGGCTTATTCGTTGTGGTCTTAAGCTCATATAGTTTCAAAATAAGCCTTAAAATTTCTATTTTTCAAGAGCATGTTAAATTATTACTAAGAAGCTGTGATCCGTATAAATTAAATCTCTTTTTTCTCAAATTGCAAAAGTTCGATAAACTGTTGTTTTTTGAAAAATGTAGGGGAGCCTTGTCCCCTTTTGATAATAAGAAACAAAATTCACCTTCAGTATTTAATTAACAAACATTTTAGTAAGTTTTGAATTTGAGAAATAAAGAGTTTGTGTGGTAGTTTTAATTTCTTTGGTACACGGGTCAAAGCCTTTCCCCCCACAAGGCGTGGAGCTTAAGGGTTTAATTAGCTAGATCCATAATTTAGAATATTTATTTTTAGCAAAATAAATCGAGGTGGTATAAGTTAATTTCTATCGGTGTCTTCAATTCGGTTTAATTTTCTATCCTTTTTTAGTAAATTAAGTGTAGCTAGAATAAAACAAGGTTGTTGCTGTTTGGCTATTATTGAACATTATGTTTAAGAGAGGTAGTTAATTATGCTTTGTAGATGATATTGTGAATTGGGAATTAAGTTGTGTATTTGAAAAAGGTTTAATTAATTAATAATCTTTGATTATTTAGATTTATAGTTTGAATGTTTCGAAGGGCAAAAGCCGGAGAAATAGTCAAACTATACATCTAGTAATTATTAAACTTATAATGAATTATGGTTTAGACACGTTATTTTTATGACTAAGAAAAATTAAACAATATTAATACAACAATTAAACTTTATACGAGAAATTATGCTAAACTTATCTAGAAAGACGCTAAGCCGGGAAGTTGTTGTTAGTATGTCATGGAATGACTTTAAGTTTATGACGATACAAGAGTTTTGTCCTAGTCATGAGATGCAAAAGTTAGAATCTGAGTTGTGGAATCACGCCATGGTCGGGGGTGGCCATGCTGCGTATACTGATAGGTTTCATGAGTTGGCTAGGTTAGTTCCACATTTGGTAACTCCAGAGAGTAGGATGATTGAGAGGTATGTGTATGTCACACCCCGCTAAGGCAGAAACACGAGGCGTAACATCATGGATATTATCACAACACAATTGTGTCAACAATAGAGAATCACTACATACATAACTAAATATAAAAGACACGATGTGTCATGACAATACCGAAAACAAAAGAACAGCATCTTGTATTAATGAAAAAGGGGTCTCATCAATACAAAGACAATGTATCACAACCCTATTAAACCTAATAACATTCAAGAATTCATGCAAACAAATACGAAACGAAATCAAATGAGAACTTCCAATGCTAGCCTAATGGTCTCTCTAGCCACTTTTATTAACTTCAACACCTTCCTAATCCTCACCTGAAAATGATGCTTAAAAACGTCAACATAACGGTTGGTGATAGTCATAGGTTTTACGACACCAATACAAGATTTAAATCAATTACTGTGATTATAAATAAAAACAAAACATGGCAGGACAATTAAGTTGACTATTATACATGCTAACATGCAATTGTCCCAAACAAGCAATCACAATTAGGACGAAACGTGTCCCCCGATCCAAATAACAAAAATAGTCATAGAGAGGAATGCTATCCCCAAACCCAGACTCTTGGTACCATATCCGCACAGGTTCATACCCACACAAAGTAGGCGAAACCTCTTGCCCACAAAGTAGGCGAAGAACAATGCAACATCATACAACATGCAACACATAACATATAATAGCTACATAAAAGTCCATGTGTAACTTAAACTATATAATCACAGAATCAAAATATTTTGAAACATATTTTGCATCATTTCCATCCTAAGAAAACATAATAAAATGGGACTATGAAACTCACCTGATGCTCAGCTTACTTGACAAGATCTTGCACACAATCTAAACATACAAAACATATGTTACACTCGGTTAGGCTAAATGCCCAAGTTAATGCAACAATCACATGATGGACTTCTAAACCTTACACTAAGTTTATAATCCTTTAAGTACATCTCCCAAATCATTTTCATATCCTATATGACTTTATTTATTAACTTTCACTTTTACAATTTCTGGCTAAATTTTATAGCCACTTTATGACCATAAATAAAATACCAAAACACCTAATTGATGGTTATCCTTACATTTCCTAGCTCCCCAATGAGTTGTGAGCTACTGTGATTTTTTAGAAAAAATAGTAGTAAGTGGAACTATTTTATGAAAATTCATCATTACAAAGTGCTCATATTCGGATCTAAACGCACACCAAAAAGTTTGACGTCCTTAAAAATACTTAGAAAATGTTTTTGCGTTAGCCCTTCGAACTGGAGTTAATAGACACCTAAAATATGACTCATGATTTTTGGCTAATCCAAATTTGCCTTTTAAGTAGGGGTTTTACTCCCCGAAATCAGACCCGAATTTACTGTTTTAACAACTTTTCTTGCGAAAATCATTTGACTAACTTTCCGACCTCAAAACCTTTCGGGGCCAGACTTTTTGGAAACTAGACTCTCTGAATTTAATTTTAGGCTCAAAAAACTTGATGATTGCTATTTTTATGACCAGGTTATGATTTGTACAAGATGACCTTTCAAAACTGCCAGCTTTTAAATTCCGAATTTACAAACCCTAAAACCCTAATTACACATGCTTAACACCACTAATCATCTCAAAAATGATTTTTAAAGATCAAAACCCTAATTTTACAGATCTTATATAAACCCTAATGATCCACCATAATAATTGCTACATGTTTTAAAGAAAACTAAACAACTAGGGTTTAAAAGCATACCTTAAATCTTGATTCTTGAAACCCTAAATCACCAAATTGATCTTGATAAAAAAAATCTTTTTTTTCTTCTTCTTGGGTTCGACCGATCAAAACAAAAGGGAGAGAAAAGTGTTTTAGGGTTTTTCCTAAATTTGTGTTTATAAGCCTTAGAATCCTTGTTGTAGTCAAATTAGTTTCCTTTATTTTTCTTTTTTTTCTTTTTCTTATAACCGGCCAAATAACACCCCTTTAAAAAAAATTATAAATTTCGAAATTTATTCATATATATATGTCATTTATATTTATTTTATTTAATTATTATTAATTACACATTCAACCCTTAATTTTGACATTTTTATAAAAAACCCTTTATTCTTCCTTTTAAACCTTTTAAATTAAAACTAAATTAAATGACTATAAATAAATTTCATTTCTAAACATATATTTTATTTTCTAACTTATTACTACTAAAATCCATCTAACTAAATTTACTAATCTCAATCTTTTACTCTCACAAACTCTGATTATTTAAATACGTAAATACATAATTACATACACACATAAAATTATACCATCATTTTTTTATTGTCACAAAATGTGAACAAAATGAAAAATGCCCATAACAACCGTAACATCAATCACAAGGAGACGATCACGCTCCATTGATTGGTAACCAAACTCTCATAGAATCACACAAACACATAATTATCAGATCACACAATGAAACTCAAGTCAATGCTAACAGTTGACTAACCTGCTCAAAGCACAGTTGTCCTAATATCCACTCCTTAGGGAAATCTCGTCCCGAGATTTAACTAACAGGTTCAACATCATCATCAACAAACAATCGGGAAATACTTAGCTTTCATATGATCCCCACGTTCCCACGTGAACTTAGGGCCACGCTCTGAATCTCGTCTAACTTTCACAATCGGAAACCCACTGCTCACAACTTCGCTTACCCATACAAGGGTACTAATAGCAACATAACAACTCTAAGCAAAAAGTAAACATCCAACTACATGAACATCGCTCGTCATCGAGGAAACTCGTCAAAACCTTAAGTTGTGTAACAACGTCATTCATAACCTAACCCCGCAACTTATCAAACAAGAACTGTCTTGGAACTAAGTTATGAGTTGTTACAAAGCTCAATGTTTTTTAAGAATCAGCTCGACTTCGAGTTTATTCAAAATATAACATTAACCAAACCACCTCAGAACATTCAAGGGTGCACTAAAGTCTGCCAATGACCCTATGTGTCCGACTTTACTTAGTACTTCCAACGATAGCTTGCTCAACGAGCAAATGTGGATACTTAGTTTTTATGAAATCCTCATGACCTCGCTTCAAGTTCCAATGGACTTAACTATCGAAATCCTACTACGCTTCAAACTTTTAACCTCACGATCGATAATCTCAACAGGTTCTTTAGCAAAACGAAGAGTTTTGTCTACCTTAATTTCTTCTACATGCACATGTAGATTTGCATCCGTCCAATACTACTTTAAATTTGAAACACATCAAATATACTACTAAATTATTGAGACAATCTTAATCAATAGGCCATAGGACCGATCCCTTTAATGATCTCAAATGGTCCCACATATCTTGGTGCTAACATTTCTTTCTTTCCAAAATGCACTACATCTTTCCAAGACGACACTTCCAACATCACTTTATCACCAACTTCAACTCTAAATGTTTACGCATATTGCCAACATAGCTCTTTTGGCAATCTCTAGCCGCTTTGAGCTTTTCTTTAATCAATATCACCTTATTTGTTGTCTCTTGTACCAATTCTGGTCCAATCGACCGAATTTCTCCAATTTCAGCCCAAAGAACATGTGACCTACACTTCCTTCCATACAACGCTTCAAATAGAGCACATCAAACACCCGAATGATAACTATTATTATAGAAAACTCAGTTAAGGGTAGATGAGTATCCTAATTACCACCAAAAAAATCAATCACGCACGCTCTCAACATATCCTTCAAAGTCTGAATGGTACGCTCACTTTGTCCGTCCGTTTGAGGATGATAAGTCGTACGCATGTTTTAGCCGTGTTCTCAATGCCTTCTGCAATGTCTACCAAAGCCGCGAAGTAAATCTTCCACCACGATCTGAGATGATCGACACATGCACTCCATGCCTTGTTACTATCTCATTAGTGTAAAGTCTCGCCAAATTATCCATTTTAAAATCTTTACGTACTACCATGTAATGGGCATACCTTAGTCAGTCTGTCGACTATTACCCAATTCCCGTAACATAACCCACTACTTGATCTTTCACTTTTGTTATAAATCGCGTTCTCTACCTTGTCTCTTTGCATGAGTACACAACCTAATCCTTGATTCGACGTGTCGCAGTAAACTACAAAATCTTTGGATCCATCAGGCAATGACAATATTGGTGCATTTCACAAAGAGATAATTGCAAAAATGGTCCTTGTACTTTGGCCAAATTGCAGATTTGGTCTGTTGAATCTCGAAATTGCAAAAACAGTTCGTATTTTGAAGGTTTGGTTCCACTGTTGGTCCTTGGTCGAACTAAAATGACTAAAATACCCCTCTTAACAGACGGTTTTTATAAAAGAACGGAGGGGTATTTTAGTCATTTTAGTTCAACCAATGACCAAAAGTGGAACAAAACCTTCAAAATACGGACTGTTTTTGTAATTTCGAAATTCGACGGACCAAATCTGCAATTTGGCCAAACTACAAGGACCATTTTTGCAATTTACTCTTTCACAAATTGCCCTTGAACATCTGAAAAGCTTCCTTTTATTCCTTGGCCCACTCCTACTTCTGATTCTTCTGAGTCAGTGAAGTAAGGGGTTTAGCAATTCTAGAAAAATTCACGATGAAACGTCGATAGTAACCTGCCAATCCTAAGAACGATCATAACTCGGATGGCGTCTTAGGTACTTTTAAATTCTTTATTGCTTCTATCTTACTAGAGTCCACATGAATATCATTGCTGCTAACCACATGTCTGAGAAAACGCACATCTTGTAGCCAGAATTCATACTTGGAAAACTTGGCAAACAACTTCTCCTTCTTTAGCGGCTCCAACACCAACTTCAAATGTACCTCGTGATCCTCCTTAGACTTCGAGTAGGTCAAGATATCATTGATAAACACAATGACAACTTATCCAGATACGGCTCGCACACCCGGTTCGTTAAGTCCATGAAAACGTCGTTGCATTGGTTAACCCGAAAGGCATAACCGAAATCTCAAAGTGTCCATACCACGTCTTATATGTAGTCTTTGGAATATCTGCTTCATGCACTCTTAACTGATGACAACTAAATCGAAGATCTATCTTAGAGAAATAACGCGAACCTTGTAACTGGTCGAACAAGTCGTCGATCCTGAGGAGATTCTTGGTGGTCAGCTAGTCCAACTCTCGATAGTTTAAGCACATTTGAAATGAACCGTATTTTTTTTTCTTGACAACAAAGGTGCTCCCCACAGAGAGTGACTTGATCGAATAAAACGTATATCAAACGAATCCTAAGGGTTACGAACTATCGAATAGGGTAGCAAACGAATATCGAATCCTTAAAAGAAAGATAGAATATATGTACCGATAGAAAACGCATACAAAAGAATCAACAAGCGTACCACGACAAAATAAACACATAACGAATAACAATACGTATCAAGATTGATAAATGAAAAGATAGGATTCTTATACCAATAACCAACTTTACTCGAAAGAACCAACTAAATAATGTTTTTATAAAAATCAATTTAAAGAAAGTCGTTTTAATTAAAAAAATCATTTTTAAAAAAAATATCGTCTTAAATATAATCTTTATAAAATTCATTTTAATCATGGTTGTCATAAAATCCAGAGACAGTTATTTAACAGTGTATCGCATCTTACCCATATACATTACTTTAAACATCCTTTTTATAATTATAAAATTTATCAAAAACAAGCATATAAAAAAATATTATCATATCTTATTCATAAATATTATCAAAAAAATAGTTTTGTCCGTCAACCAATTATCATATTGTTTCAAAATTTATTGTAAACATAGTTTCTTAAAAAAACAATAAAGATACATTTCCATAAAAGTGTTGTATTCATAAAATCATTTCAAAATAGTTTTCCCCAAACACCATCAAGATATACTTCAAAAGGTTTTCATAATTCGACATTAATATAAAATATGTTACTCAAACAAGGACATCGTAATACCAAAAGAGATTGTAAAATACCGTAAAGACTCTAACACAATTTTATTGTTTGAAAGCGAAAGGGAGTATAAAGAACCATATAGTCAGAATAACAGTGAAACGAACATGCACAAGAGAAATCTATACGAAGACATTACGAACCAAAAGAAGAACGTAATGACTCATCCGTACTCACGATCGAAAGAACAACCATCGAAAAGCGTCGGTACTAACATGTCGCAACATGTTACGAAAACCAAAGGATATATAAAGAACGGAGTAATGATCCGCACTAATATGTTAGGAACAATTAGTGCTTAAAAGAAAATTTTGATACTCATACGAGTAATCAGTACCACGAAAGAACCAATGAAACGTACCAATATTCAAAGAAGCATATCCGAACAACCAATATTCATCAAGACGCCAGATAGAAAAGTTAGATCATCCATACAGACATGGTACGAACAAGGAATGCTAAAATGAGGGTTATATATCCGAGCAAATAATTGAGCAGACAAACGAACTCAATAATCGCAATAATAATAATAACATGTATCCGGGGTATTCACAAACGTTAGATAGAAGGGAAACTTACTATCTATGCAACTGAGCCTAACATAATCGTGCATTAGGTAAAAGAGGGATTCCATAACTATATAACCATCCTTATCATGATCACACATATCACAACATGTTACACTACCAGCTTACAAACAAACACTGATCAATGCAATCATAGTCACAAGTCCACGTGTGTGATGCCTTTATAATTATGTTGGCCACCATAATTATAATGGCATCCTTTCACACGTATACTTACTTCCAAGACTACACCTCTCAATGATAACGCACATATAAGTGCATATACAACATTGCACATCTTAAAACACTCCAATATAATACAGAAAGGATGCTCCATTAAAGAAATACTTACTTATATAAAGATAAAATGAAAACAACGTCTCACAGCGCCTCCAAAATACAAAATATCCGAAAGCTAAGGGAACGCCTAATGGGTGTAGTACGAACCACCAATGAAATTGGGTACTTCGATGGGAGAATAGAAAACTCTTAAGTAAAGATGGTATCTTTACACTAAAGGTTCTCAAAACCTTAACTCAAAACCTAGAATAAGCTCCTGCAATCAAAGCTATAACCAGATAACAACAATAATAACAAGAAGATATAAGACACCAAAAGGAAATAAAACAATAATAGTATT
>BQNB010115491.1:0-21551 GCA_026074375.1 Tanacetum coccineum
ATGCATTTGATTGGGATGTAGAAATGGAGGACACGATCCCTATGGCATGTAACTTTGAGGTTGGAAGTTATTTTAAGTTACAAGAAAACCATGAGGTTGGTTTTGTCGACCAACATTTCTTTTTGGTTGCGGTGTCTTAGATCTAGGATAAAAGTTATTAACTCTTCTAGGTGGTGTAGTTTTTGATCTAAGATTTGTTTAGAAAATCCAACTCTGGGTTTTAACGATGGTTTATAAAATTACCTTATTATCACTAGCAAAGGGAATTTTAGCCTTGTTTACCATTATATGTTTTGGTCTAGGACCCAAAATGAATTTTTGAAAGGGAACAAATTTCTCAATGTCATATGATCAGACAGTCAATCTCTTAATTGATATAGGGGTCGTTTGTGCTTTATGGGGGGCGCCCTTGGTAATTGAGGAACCGCCACCAAAGGACATTTTTTTATGAGATTTCACAAATTTGATTTCCTTGGACCCACTAGTTGATGCTTCAAATGAGTTAAACCCTAAACCCAATTTATTTCCGAAGGGTTTTTTATTGCTTAACATTTCATTTAAACAACGTGTACTCTTTTCAAATTGACTTAGCTTAAAAGCTTCCTCTTTAAGTTTTTCATTGTCGATTTTAAGCAATTCACATTTTGTACATTCGAGATCAACTCCCTTGTTTTTCTCGAGTGTAGAAAACTTTTCTTTTAGTTTACTACGCTCATTTTCTAAACTATTTCTAATAGCTTCTAGTTGTTTATTCTTTGTGATTATTTTAAAACTCATCTTGCATAGTTTATCATATTCATTATCTAAAGTAAAATCGTCTATTGATGAATTTTCATCGCTAAAGTAAGAGGAATCAAAACATACCTCATTTGATGCTTGAGCCACAAGAAATGTTTCGTCTTTAGCCTTTTCATCATCTTCTTCACCGCTATCACTCCAAGAACCTCCGATGAATGCTCTTTGGTTCTTATCCTTCGGTGGTTTTGGACATTCTCCAATAAGATGATATGGGTCTCCACATCTAAAGCACTTCCTTTTACTTTTGCCATTGTTTTCATCTAGGCTTCTTTGATAGGTCTTTTTGTCGTTCCTAGGTTGTCTCACAAACCTACCTCTTCTTTTGAAGAACTTCTTGAAGTCTCTAACCGCCATGGCATACTCTTCGTCTTCACTTCCGGAAGTCAAACTTTCTTCATCACTAGATTCCTTCTTAGCCTTTAAAGCAAGAGATTTTCTTTCTCCCTTAGCTTTGACTATTTCAGAATCTTTCTTGATGATCATCTCATGGACTTTTAGATTTCTAATGAGTTCATCAAGAGATAGTGATGTCAAGTCTTTCGACTCTTCAATTGCCGTGACCTTTGCTCTCCATTTGGGATGTAGAGCCCTAAGAAACTTCCTAACATAGTTCTTGCTAGAATAACCTTCATCAAGAGCTTTTAGACTAGTAATAATAGTATTAAACCTAGCAAAAGCACTATCTATAGATTCGTCTTCGAAAATGACGAATTGTTCATATTGTTGTACCAAAAGGTCGATCTTGTTATCTTTGACTTGGCTATTACCTTGATGGGTGATTAACAAAGTTTTCCAAATTTCTTTTGCCGTATTACACATGAAAATTCTTTCATATTCTTTTCTTGGCAAAGCATTGTAAATAACCATTTTGGCTTCGTTATTTTTCGCAAGCCTCTTTTTAAGATCATCACTTTGTTTTTCAAAAGGGATGACCTCATCTAGTTTGGTTTTTAGATTTTGTTCAATAGGTTAAAAATCACCGTTGGCCATTGGTGAATACTTGCCAAGAATCTAGATTCTTTGATTTACCATATATCTCGAATCTATATTTCCAATAACTAAAACTAATCGCTTTCAAAAAGTGTGGTATTTGCATAGATTGCCCTCAAGTATTTTTCAGAATCCATAGATCGATCCAAGCTTTAACATACAATATATTTTAAAAATCTCGAGTGACCTTATTGCTCCTGAATTACCAATTTGTAGAAACTAGAAGGGGGGAGGGGGGGGGGGTTGAATAGTTTTACCGGTTAATTTGCGTTTTAAAATTTTGCTTATGAAATAGTTTGATTCGAGATGTATGTCAATCAACCAACAATATGAATCACAACAAAACTATCTAATAATGCAAGTAATAAGTAAAGAGATAAAGAAAGAAACGATCAAAACCAAAACCAAACCGAGATTTATAGTGGTTCGGCAACGAAGCACCTCTTCGTTCCTACTCCACTCCCCGAGCACTCCACTCGAGATTTCACTATGTCAACAAGCTCCCTTTAGGCGGAGAAAACCGTTTACACGTCGCTTACTTTCTTTTTCGACACCGAAGCTAATGTCGAGTCCTAATCTTAGCTAGAACTAATCTAAGACTTCACTAAGTCTTCACACACTCACAAGATCCGACACTCTTGATTTAACACACAATCCAAAACACACCAATATACAATCTACACACTTGATCTACACTTGAATCCATTAATACAACAACACAAATAAACTAATGGATGTTGTGATCTTGAAAGAAGAGAAGAAGATAAAGATCACTGATAACCATTCGTATGTAGAAAGAATACGAATGGTTTCTTCTCTACTTGCACTGATAGAAGGTGAAGAAGGGAGAAAGAAAAGAATTAATCACTTGAAACAAAATCAAAATATGTTATTGATCAAGAAATTTTTTAGAAAGAGAATGAAGAAGAGAGAAAACCTATATCCATGATAGAATTTTTGACAAGAGGAAGTCGGATTTTGAAATGGGTGTCCCCAGTAATTTAAAGGGACAAAAAAGTAGCGTTGTTGCTTTGTGGCGGTCCCGGCGGCCCTTATATATAAGGGGGCCCACTACACCTATAAGGGGGCCGCCACTAAAGATCCGCCGCTCCCTTTTTGACCTTTGTGTTAAGGTTTATCAGTATGGAACCTTCCATTTTATGGAGGGAAATATTTAAAATTCAAATTTTTATGTTTTTTAATAAAACCATTCTTAATTAATAAATAAATTTGTTTTTATATTTTTATAATAACATTTTTTGTGGAAGTATAAATTTAAAGAGAAAAATTATTTTTCTTGATCACTAATCCATGTTTTAATGATTTGTTTATCCAAACCTTAAGTGAGTAATCATAAAAATAGAATTTTTATGATAGTAATTTATAAACGTTTTAAATTTATCGTAAAACGTTTTCACATTTTGTTAATCTCAAACTAAGATGTCGAAAAATATTAATAACTTTTTGAAACATTATTGTATTAACAAAGTTGGTGTAAAGAATTCTTCCAAGAAAAGGTGAACATCCTTTATTGGAGACTGAGATTGGATAAGAACCCCCTCTCTCACATGCTTAATCTCTCAGACGTTGGTTTGGATATCCAGGCTATTGCCTGTCCAGTTTGTTCTAAGGGTATAGAATCTAATGATCATCTTTTCTATTCACGCGACGTGGCGTTAAATATTTGGCAGTTGGTTCGTATTTGGCTGGACGTGAATATTCCTATGTTGAATTCACATTCAGATTGGGAGTCATGGGTTGATAACTTTCGGGCTTCTAGCGAAGTTAAGCTTCGTATGCATGTGATTGTCGCGACTACTTGGTGGTTTCTTTGGAAGCATCGGAACTCAGTCACGTTTAACTCTCAATGCATGAGAAAATGTGATTTATTTGATAGCATTCGTCTTTGTTTTTTTTCTTGGTTAAATAGTAGAGGCTCTAAAAGTTTAGTATGGCCGGATTGGCTTAAAAAACCGATGTAATTTCTTTCTAGGCTCCCTGCTAAGTTTTTTCTTTATATAATTTTTCCGTTCAAAAAAAAGTTTAGTTTTTTAATCGAATAATAAAGCCGGTGCAACGCACGGGTTTGTAGCTCTCGTGTGAATATAAAAGATTATTTTTAAGTAATATGAGGTGTAAATTAATGATGATATAAATTGATGTATTAATTATTTTTCATTTTCAAGTTGTATTGTTAATGTATAAAAAGTTAACACTATGTGTGTTTGTTTGAGGGCATATTGGGGCCAGGGGCTTGTTAAAATAAGTCGGCTTATAAAATAAGTCTCGTTTGTCACGCGGGCTTATGAAGTCATAAGCCTCTATAAGCCCCAGTCTTAGCCCGGGGCTTATGAATCATAAATTACATATTTACCCACAAAAATATCTAACATATACCATAAAACTCATTTAATTATATCCTTTTTAGTAATTTTACAATAATCAGCCTCAGCCTCAGCCCCAGCCCATTTGCCAAACAAGTTTACAAAAATACAAATTTCAATTTTGGCTTATAATATAAGCCCCAGCCCCAACACAATCCCCAGCCCCAGCCCCAGCCCATTTCGCCAAACATACCCTATATATAGATGTGTGTAAGTTGAAAATTCAAGTTTGAAAAAATTTAATGCTTGAAAGTGTTTTTATGCTTTATAAGTAGTATAGATACCTGCTGTATATGGGCATTTGGAATACAAGACCTTTGAAATCGTTTAACTCGTTATTAGGTCGAATGAGTCATACTTCCGATTATGTAACTCATTATCAGACCCCGTCCCACCCATTCGAGATACAAAAGCCATACTTTTGATTATCAGGGGACAGATTCAGGACCAAATATGCCCGGGTGCACACATTTTTTTGAACCATAACACTAGAAACACATTTTGATGGACCGGATGCATTTGAGATAAATTTAGAAAAAATCGATGTTTTCTTCAAAAATTGGCACTACATAAAAAAAATCCATAGGTGTCCCGGGACCCCACTGGACCCTGGTTCCGTCCCAGCCGATTATGTAAGTAACATGTCCATTGCTACCTCTAAAAGTTTAACTCGTTACTAGACTAAACAAAATTCTGACCCCAAATGCTAGCTCCAATACTTATAGAGACTCAACCACCCACCATAACTATAGTTCGGGACCATGCCTTCGAGAACCGACACATCATGACCCGAGTTTTCAACGTTCCATTATGGATCAAAGCTTTCGCACAACCTTAAAAACACATGGGCATCTTAAATGTAAAAACTCATCCAATGTACCCAACATTTAAAATGTACATGTAGTAAACTGCTGGCAGAAAACGAAATAGCATAAAAGGTGAGTATTCTTCATACATTAATGCACTTTCAACAACCATCTATCGAATGCAGTTATTACTAGTGACAGAAAATAATTGGACTGTAAAAACAGCTTTTTTATTAGTTAAAAAAAACATGATGTTGATGAAAACATGCAAAAGCATGTTCTTCGTTTAATCTGTCTTGGCTAATTATGGAAAGTGTAGTATCCACATGGGCAAATCTGACAGAATGGAGTTAACGACACTTGAATTGTTTAGTGACAATAAACTGATGAGCGAAAGCAACTAGTATATGATTTTAATGCTACTGTGGGGCTAGCTTCATTCATTGTTGTTGCTTAGAACATTTTTATCGAGTTTTTGATGTTGTCTTGAAGGAAACATATCATCTATTTGCTACCTACTTCACGAATAGTTCTTAGATTTCTAGTGAAAATTTCGTCATTTCGTGGTGATGGAGTGGAATTGGGACAATGAAGTTCCCAAGAGTTTAGCGGTTTCTAGCCACGAAAATGGCGAGTATTTGCGGGGTGAAGATATGGAAAGGGGGTTTTCTAATGGTATAATGGAGGAAGGCTCGGTTATATCTGGTGAAGCACTGTTTGGTTTGAAGCTTGGGCAAGAGACGTATAATCAAGATAAGCTTAGAATGAGCTCGATTCCGTTAGTAACTACCTCATTGTGTTCTCCGGCTGTGAAAAAATCTAGAGCAGTGTACCAAAGTTCACATTCGTCACGTTGTCAAGTTGAGGGCTGCAACCTTGACCTTGTGTCGGCTAAAGATTACCACCGTCGGCATAAGATTTGTGCTGATCATTCTAAGAGCCCGAAAGTTGTTGTTGCGGGGTTGGAACGAAGGTTTTGTCAGCAATGTAGCAGGCAAGTTTTAGTTCATATGTCGAAAACATTGTTTACTTTTAGATCACCATAACTTAGGCTTTTTGAACAAAAAAATGGCCATAAAATAGAATTAATGTCGAATTATTTGTTGGTTATTTTGAAGGTTGCACGATTTATCGGAGTTTGATGATAGGAAGCGTAGTTGTCGTAGACGCCTCTCGGCACACAATGCCAGACGTCGTAGGCCTCAATCAGACGACAAGTTCAGCTCCTCACGTATGTTCAAACACGACAACAAATTGATCAACACTTGTGAAAAATCTTGTAATCATTTTTTGTTAATGTTTTTTGTGTTTTCTTTTTTTCAAATTGATCAATAGATCGAAGACCACATATGGGTTTCTTTGTGAATGGAGTCTCAACCTCGACCCCGTCAGCAAATTCGACACCCCAAAGTTCATCTAACTTTAAACGTGAAGACGTTGATATGATCTCGAGTGGTGCCTTATCGGACATCTCGTCGTCTTTCCATGCTGTTACGCCTAGACTTGTTCATCACGATGGTATGTTTCCTTGTACATAAAATGGTTCGTGTAGTTAAACACGCCTCTTTTTCATCATGAAAACTTAAATGTCATAACATTTCGATTTTTAACAATGAGATGCAGGGTTGTTTGTTTCGGCTTATATATAGCCGGCTTATTGTTTATTTTGATTTTGAGCATATGTTTCATAAGCTCACTTTTGTGGCTTACTTTGAAAGTTCCCTGCTTATATAAGTTCATTATGACGTACTAATAAACTTATGTAAGCCGAAAAGTTTCAAAATAAGCCATAAAAAATGAGCTTAAGAAACATAAGCCCAAAACCAAATAAGCCATAAGCCGGCTATGTTAAAGTATCGTCATGAATATTTTTTTTACAATGATACATCATGTTTGAAATTGCATTTTAAATGTTTACTCCTAATATACGTACTTATAACCAGCTTGACAGATTTGTAAGCTACATAATGTTTTACTTTCTCCTTTTTGTAATTTGTACAGGTTTAGATGCAAACTCTAACTCGATTTGTAAGATGGAAGTTCGACATTCTTTCTCTCTTCAAGCCACGAGCTCTTGGGGATTCAACAGTTGCGATGAGCCCTCATCCTTCGATCAATTCATTAGTGGACACAACACCGGCTTGACGCAACATGGGACACCACTCGAGATGCAACATACCCGAAACACTCAAATTCCACATCATGATTTTGACTACTTTTGTTCAAGTTAAGCATGGTTGGTAGTTTGCAAGAAGCTTGATAACATTAATTTTCATTGGGAGATTACTTATGTTTAAAAGTATTTGTGTATATGTTTAGGGTTTGTAAGGTTTTGTGTGAGGTAACAAATGAAACCACATGTTCTACCAATTTTTATCTTCAAGGTCAAATGTGTAGCAAGATGAAGTCACATTGTGCTCAATGGATGTAACTGAACTTATGACAAGAATTTTATTTTAACATCCTAATGTGGTTCTAGTATTATTTCAGCATAAATTTTTGCAAGTCATTGTTGATTTTAAGCTAAAGTGTTTTTGTTTTCTTAGCAACTGCCAACTGGTATCAATAGATGGGCCCAAGCTGTTGTTTATGGGCCTATATAATTTGGGCCAAGTTTTTAGTGGGCATTGCCTATATGTCCTTAACTTCGGTATGATCTTGCTCTAATGATTCTTTCTTCCTATGAATGGATTCTTGTTATGGGTATGTTTGGCAAAAGTAATTGTTGCTGGAACTGGAGATGGAGCTGTAGATGGAGATGGTGACGAAGATTATGAAAAGAGATTGTTTTTATAAGCTGCATGAAGTAGCATTTGATTTTAAGAGATTATGTAAGATTATTTTTTTTATAATCTCTTATAATTTTGTCTACCAAACGAAGCTTATATTTTAAGTAGCTTATTTTTCAAAAAAATAAGCATAATCTCTTGACAATCTTATGTACCAAACATGCCCATGGCTAACTATAAAATAATACTTTGATTTAATGAAAAAATTATTAGAAAAATAAAAGAGGTAGTAAAAATGGGTGGAAAGAGAAAATACCTACCCATCTTCTATGATATGAACAAGCCAAAGTATCCGCGCGTTGTTGTGGGGCGAGTTATTTTTTATTGGTGGGCTCAAACATAAGAACTCGCGCGTTGCGGCGGGGCTAATTTTTTCTTGAATAATAATTTTTTTTACTTAGCGTAGGCCGGTTTTTGTTTTTTTTTATGCGCCGTTTATTTTAAAGTTGACCGCGCGTTGCTGCGGAGCGGTTTTTTTTATTTATTTATTTTGTGTGGGTTTATTTGTTCGGTCTCATGTTTAATAGTTTGTTTTTTTAATATGGGCTTATGTGTTGGGTCTCATGTCGCGGATGTTTTTTAATTTGAATAAATCAGTACTTTTGTAATTTTTTTGTCTTATGTCGCGCGTATTTTTTTTATCTGAATAAATCAGTACTTTTGTAAAAAAAATTCCTATTTTGTGCCAAGCAATTTTTTTTATATTAAGTAGAAAGAAAAAAAAATTATTAAATGGGCCGGCCCAAAAGAGCCCAAAAAACCAGCCACTGTCGTAAACATAAGAAACGGCGTCGTTTCACTTTTGTTTTGATAATATATATAATTCTATGAGATTTCTAACAACATTTTAATTTCAATACCATTATCTGCATTAACCAAACATTTATTTTCAAAAATAATTTCATTCTTTATTACATAACCTAAGCAAACGGGCCCTTAGATGATATAATGTGTGTCTTCAGCAAAAAAGTTTTTCTAACATGTGCCTCATGAGACACATGTTAGAGTGGGATGAAATAGGCTGTGTGTCACACCTGATTGGCCAACAGTTATTTATGAGGCAATAACTGCTGGTCAATCAGGCCGTGACACACAACCTGATGTCCCCACCTTAACATGTGCCCCTAGGGCACATGTTAAAAAAACCCTTAGCAAAAATAGCATACCATGATACTTGCTAAAAAGGGTTTATATCTTAAATGTTAGTTGCTTCAAAATGTTGTGTGCCAATATTTATTGAAAAATATATACATGGTCTGGAGATGCATAGACGGAACTTGGGTAATTTTTTTGGGAGGGCCGATGGTTATATCCATTAATTTAGGAAGGCCAAAGTTGCATTTCTTTTAAGTAAATATAAGTAAAACATTAAAGTTTTGGGAGGGTCGTGGCCCTCCCCGGTCTCCACTAAGGTCCATCCATGGATGCAACTTTATTATACTTGAAACTATCATACTTGAAATAGGGGTTTTAAAAGGCGCGTCATGACGACACTAAGGCGGCGTCAAAGCGCGACATCTACGTTATAAAATAGATCAAGGCGTCGACTCTAGACGTGGCGCGAGTTGAGGCGTGAGAAGGCGGACAAAAGCGTAAGGCGTGACGAGTTTTTTTAAATGTTTGAGGTTTTATACTATTTGAGATTTGGACTTGGATTTATTAATATTTTAGATTGAGGCTTAAATTTAATAATAATTTCCACTTATATAATTGTAAAATATGATATAAATTTATAAAATATTTTTTTGCCTGCCTAGTCAACGCCATGAAAAACGTCATGTCGCCGACGCTTCAACGCTAAAAGCTTGAGGCTTGGCTATGCCGCCACATCACGCCTTACATTATTTATAACCTTGCTTAAAACACATGAAAAGAGATACTCCCTCCGTCCCAATGTATTTGTCAAGTTTTGATTGTCTGAGTCTTTCTTTGTCAACTTTGACCTTAAATATTTTTGTTTGTGTTATTTAATATTTGATGAAAAATATATGAATGGATTGAGTATTGAATGTATTTTTCATTGGTATAATTTTCATCAAATATTATATAACACAACATAATAATTAAAGTCACCGTTAGAATAAAAAAAGACTCAAAAAGTCAAAACAAAATAAATAAATTGAGACGAAGAGAGTATTTAGTAAAAATATAAAGACTTGCAAGCTCAATGACCAAAAAAACTTATGCCATATTTGCCCTTGTAAGAAAACAATGGCCAATGAGTAGCCTATAAAAAGCTTCCCATCCTTCTTAACATGAATACATTATTGCATTAATCAGTATTTTGCAAGGTTATAAATAGCGTGAAGCGTGGCGTGGCGGCATAGTCAAGCCTCAAGCTTTAGCGTAAGGCCGTTGCGTGTATAGCTTTTTTAAGAGCGTGACCCAAGGCGGACAAAAATTTTCTAAGAGTGGTCAATCTTAGTTGGCTACTAGGCTTAAAATTGAGTTATGGAGTTAGTAAGCCCGAATTCCATACAACTCAAATCATAAATACTTGTAAATAAGCTCAATTCTAGTAAATCTCTTAAAAGCTTCAAAAAAGGCGTCACGCATTGCGCTATAGCGTGCTTTATCAGCTTAATAAACGTTTATATTGCACGCAGCAACGACCTAGAGACACGCATTATCTATTACGTAACGTGGAGGTCACGTCTCGCGCTATGGTGCCGCTATAACGCGCTTTTTTAGAACCCTAGTATTTTGCATAATCAGCTTTGTGCCAGTTTTATTTCAAAAAAAAATTGTGTGAATTCGTGAGAACACTGTGACTTCGAATGCTTTTTGCATCACTATTGTCTACCCTACAAGAAAATACTCCGACAGACGCGCGTTGGTCTGTCCGTAAAGTGGAGGTCACGTCTCGCGCTATGGTGCCGCTATAACACGCTTTTTTAGAACCCTAGTATTTTGCATAATCAGCTTTGTGCCAGTTTTATCAAAAGAAGTTGTGTGAATTCGTGAGAACACTGTGACTTCGAATGCTTTTTGGCATCAACTATTGTCTACCCTACAAAAAATAGCTTCGACAACTCTCCTGGCTTAGTGGGGCACCAACTGGAGTAGGCAGGAGCCGAAACTCGAATCATTGACCTTTTATCGACAAAATCTCTCCGGTGACCCATGAATTTTTCAAAAATATGTATCAATTAAGCCAAATCCCTTTATTTTTTAAACGAAGCTAGCTAGTGTTCATTTAATCTGGCTTTATGTTCAAGATGCATACATCATGTTTATAAGGCTATTTATGCGAAATAATTTATTTTTTAAACTAGCTAGTTAAGGGTTATGTTTATGTTTATAATAGTTTTACAAAAATATAAGCTTCAACTTTTAAACCCCTACCTCAACCTTAGCTCATTGCGCCAAACATACCTAAAATAACAGAAAAATATATATTTTTTAATGAAATAATGTATTTTCTTAAACTCATTGTCGGAGAGGAAAAAAACGAGAAAGAAAAAAAAAGCAAAAAAATAAAAAAAGCGAAATCCTGAATATAAAAAGGAAAGAAAAAAAAAAATCTATCTGAAAGCATTCCTTTTATATTTGAGTAGATATGCGATTCTTTACGTATCACCTCCCTCGTACCTCACTCATACGGGTTTGAGTATAGTTGTTGCAGTTGTTTTGAACGAAATAACAAAAAGGAATTACTTGAAGAAAAAAAATGGCAAGTTAGAAAAACATTTTAGGGAACACGTGGAATGGTTTTTGACTACTAGATTAACATGTGGGACCCACGCACGTTTGCAATATCCTCAGCGTAAAAAACGGTCTTTTATCTACACTAGTTATAAGCTAAAATATAAAGGAAAGTGATTTGTATGCAAACTAATTTTGAACATGTTAAAGTGAAATAACTAATTATTTTCTTACAAGAAAGATGCAACTCTAAACCTTTGACTAGGAATCGCCTTTTTTCTTCTTGTAAAAAAACAAGCAGGATTACCCGCGCGTTGCTGCGGGACGTTAATTTTTCGCTCGTTGTTGCGGGCCATTGTTATTATTATATATTTTTTTAAATTTTGTGCGGGTTTTATTTTTTCGGTCTCATTTTAATAGTTTGTCTTTTTTTTCTTATATACCTATGTTTGGAGCCCATGTTTAAATGTTTATTTCTTTGGTATTGTTTTTTTTGTGCGAGTTTATTTTTTTCGGTCTCATGTTTAATAGTGCGGTTTATTATTCGTATCATGTTTAATAAATTTGTTTTATTTTTCCTTTATGAGTTTATTGTCCCGCGCGTTGTTGCGGGGTCGGTAAATTTTTTTTTTTTTTGCCGAATTTTTTTTTCTCATGTGTTATAGTTTGTTTTTTTTATATGGGCTTATGTGTTGGCCTCATTTTAAATAGCTTTGTTTTTTTGCTATATGAAAAGCTTTTTTTTTTAAATGACACTGTTTTAATTAATATGCTATCTAAAGTTGATACGTTTGTGACCTAGGTCGATATTTTAAAAGTTGAATCGTACTTTTTTAATTATTTCCCCCCCATATTTTGTGCCAAATATTGAAAAAAAAAATCAAGGGCCGCCCAAAGTGAGAGCCGAACCCAAAGATGAGAGCCCTTGGTAACAGTAGAAGCATTGTATGCTTCTACTGTACAATGTCAATGCTATGATCATAATAACATTTGATAAACTAACTATTGACGTATTGGTATAAAAGAACATCCACAACATTATTAGTGATTTAGTGACACAAAAAGAATAATAAAGCGGATGACATGTGCATATACATAGCTTTACTAGACTTTTTGTTCAATTTATATTTCATAAAGTATATTGCGCAAACTGGTTAACCAGTTCGGTTCGGTTTTAGTCAAATAGGAACCTGTTTCGGTCAAGAACCTGTCGAAACCGGTTTGAGAAAAACCGAGACCCGGTTTTTTGGGCGGCTTCATAAATCGAACTGGACACAACCGGTTCAGTACCGGTTAACCCGCCCGAAATTGGTTTGAATTTATACGCCATAACCGAATAAACCTTCAACTTTTATTAAATAGAAAACTAATACATCGAAACGAAATACATCGAAATGAAATACATCGAAAGAAATTACAGACATAATACATCGGTAATTAAAAGGAGAATACAACATACATAATCGACAATTATAATCATCATGATGGACACACCATAATTAGTCCTCAGCCTCCAGCCTCTTACACCTCCATAAATAAATATCGACTCGATAAGAAAACTCTCTCTAACAAACCCGGTATTAAACATGGGTTTTAAAGCGATTCACAAGTAATTATCGGTGGCATTCTTTCAAGATACTTCTTAAGATTTTTCTTTCATTGGTTTAACCATAGTTGCAAATATAAGCCCCCCTCAAATTCATATTCGGTTAATTTGGTAGTCATGAAGACAGTTTGTTGAAGTAACCAATGAGATGTTGGTATTAACCCCCGATAAAATTTTCGTGGCATGTTAAACACTTTTCACGTAAATTGGTTCTAAACCTCATAATAACTCAATCTCAGCCCGAAACTGATGACACCTATTCATATAGCCAAAAGTCATGAAAAATACATCAAAGTAGATCTTTTGTTTTAAACCACTTAGGAACATACGATAAGTGGAGTTCCATCTTGTCGGGACGTCCCAATGAGGTGATAAACAAGGTTTCCCGCTTGTTACTGATGTCTACTATAGCGTTGTTGGTTTTTACCACCCGATTTAAATACATCTTTTAACATTGTTTTAAAAGACTCTTTGAATTGGTATTAATCTCCTTCATCGCTAAACCATCTTGCACACATAAGTTAATGATATGTGCAACACATCGACTATGATAAAACATACCCTCCATATGGTGGTTCGAATTTAAATCTTAGTTTGACTACAATTGCAATGTGTTGTTGCTGAAGCATATCCAATGTGTATTGACATGAATTTGATTTTTCAACTTAAAATTTAACAAACACATTTATCAACGTTTTAAGCTAAAAGCACTAACCCGTGTGGAGAACCAGAAAACTCGCGAATGTGTAAGGAAACAGAATGGGGGTTGAATAGTTTACTGGTTAATTTGTCGTTTTAAAACTTTGCTTAGAAAATTGTTAGATTCGAGTTGTATGTCAATCAATCAACAATATGAATCACAACTAAAATATCTAATATAATGAACTAAGTAAACAATAACACTAATAATGTAAGAAAGAAACGATCAAACCAAGACACCAAGATTTATAGTGGTTCGGCAACGAAGCACCTCTTCGTTCCTACTCCACTACCCGAGTACTCCACTCGAGATTTTACTATGTCAACAAGCTCCCTTTAGGCGGAGAAGACCGTTTACACATCGCTTACTTTCTTTTCCGACACTAAGCTAGATGTCGATTCCTAATCTTAGCTATAACCAATCTAAGACTTCACAAAGTCTTTATACACTCACAAGATATATACCCTTAGATTGACACATAATCTAAATCACACCAATACACAATTTACACTATTGGATCTACACTTAATCCAATTTACACAACAATACAAAGTACATGTAATGAAGATATGTAATCTTGAGGAGGAAGAGAGAGATCACTTGATATCAAATTGTATATAGAAGAATACGATTGTTCTTCTCTTGCACTTGATTAGAAGAAGAAGGGAGGAAGAAAGAACTAATCACTTGAAAACAAGATCAAGATATGTTAGTGATCAAGATATGTGTTTTAGAAAGAAAGGAAGAAGAGAGAATAACAGATCAGAAAAAATTCGTGGCAAAAGGTTCTGTTTTTCAGATGTGGTGGCCCAGTATTTATAGGGGACAAAAAATGACCGTTGCTGGTGGCGGTCCCGGCGGTCCCTTATATATAAGGGGGCCGCCAGGCCTAAAAGGGGGCCGCCACTAGACTTCGCTCCCCTTTTTTGTCCTTTTGTGGTGAAGGTTATATCTGTTATAGAACCTTCTATTTTGGGGGAAAATTTTGAATTTCAAATTTTATGTTTTTAATAAAACATTTCTTTTAATGAATAAATATTTTGTTTTTATATTTTTATAAAAACACATTTGTAGAAATGTAAGGTTTAAAGAAAATATTTTCTTGATCACTAATCATGTTTAATGATTTGTTTATCCATACCTTAAGTGATTAATCTTAGAAATAGAATTTTATGATTAGTAATTTATAAACGTTTAATTTTATCGTAAACGTTTTCACATTTTGTTATTATCAAAACATTGAGAGGTCAAAAAATATAAATAGCGTTTTTAGACATTATTTGTATTAACACTATTGCTTCTTGTTGATGGTGTGCACGTTAGGCTCCAGAAAACTAGCTTCTTTAATTGATTGCGAAGACGTCTAAGGAAACGTGATTGTATAGAAAGGATACCTTCGCAATAGTCTTCATACTACCTTGACCTAACAAGGTTGATCACCTTTTAAGTGTTTGAACGCGTGTAATATACTCTTAGGAGCCTTGTAATAGTCTTCATACTACCTTACTTGTGCGTTGTCTTAACGGAATATTGCATAGAAAGTAGGTTCATGTAATTTAACGAACCAGATCTATCATCTTTGATGCACAATAAATAGAGTTTTATCGAATTAGAGTTTTATCAAAAACCCTAGTTTTTCACCGAATTTGATGATTATTGAAAAAGAAAGACCGAATTCGATGTAAAGAAAACCCTTAATAATAACAATGATTTACAATCATATTGCATACCCATAACAGGTAGAGAGGATGATTTTAAACACTGTTATAGCAAGTTATCTTTAAAACCCTATTAAGACTTTTACCCAAAATGATTTCTTGAAAATTAAGGTTTTAGGGTTTCTTCAAAAACCTTGTAGATCCTAGATCGAGAGCCACGAGGCTCTGATACCAATTGTGAAGTCTAAAGAATCGTTGTAAGCTCAGTTTGTTTAGAACTTTAATCTAGGATTAACAATAACAAAGAACAATAGAATGCACAACGAAATAAACATTAAGAACATTCTTTATTATTGCCTAACAAGGTTTCATTTCATCTTTATACAATGACTTACTACTCAAGCCACAATCTTACCTGATCAATGGTAAGACATTTAAATCAACAGGATCAAATAATGACCTTGGGGCAAAACATATGCTTGCATCTCTTCTTATGTGGAGTGTAAACCCACACACACACGTTTTATACCTTTGGTGCACACACACACTTTTTTGACACACTAAAACTATGTGTCTAAGATCTCTTTATATAGAGAGGTCATAACTTACAAAGGAAGTTAACATAAAGATATAAATAAATAAATCTTTTAAACATTAAAAAATATCTTTTGTTATCTTTATCTTCTTAAGGAGATCTTCATCTTTTGATATCTTTGACCAAATCTTCCATAATTCTCTACCAGCTTGTAGAATTCTAATCTGCTAGATTTAGTCCTTATGTTTCATTTTTTATTTATTTTGTCTCATCAATTCTAGAATCCCACACAATCTTCCCTTATTTGTTGATGAAAAAAACAAAACAAAGTTGTGTATGAACTTCATTTCATAAAAGTCAAAAGCTTCTCTGAAGTTGAGATGTGATCATCTCCCTGAATGAAACAAAAACTTCCCCTTAAGTAGATTTCCTTTGTACCATTGGCCAACCAAGATCTATAAGTTGAACCTGTTAAATATTTAGCCCCAAAATAAAGAAAAGAGAAGCGGAAAGACAGTGACAAAAGGCTTAAGATTAAAGATTCACAAAGCATGATGGAAACATTCTACAACAAGATATAGACAAGACAAAGACAAGAGCTTAACGTCAAATACAATCTAATTTGATCTCATGAAGGTGGTCACATTGACTCGCTTCGAGGGAGATTGTTAGCCTCAAAAATATTGAGCTTGAACAAGAAGTTCTTTTTTTTTTTGTTCTTTTTTTATATATTTTTTTCTTTTTTTTTTTATTTTCCTTTATTTTTTTTTTTTTATTTTTTTTTTTTTTTTTTTTTTTTTTTTTTTTTTCCCTTTTTTTTTTCTTTGTTTTTCTTATTTTTTATTTCTTTTTTTAGTTCATTAGGATATTAGGTCTCGGTATTTAAGTTATTAAATGTTGTACATAGGCTAGAAAAGGGGATCGAACTATTTAATTAATCTAATATTGTACCAGCCAACCCGAAAACAACACACCACACGGCCCAAAACAAAAGCCTTACAAGGCCGGCCCATTAAGGTGGTATAAATACCCCTCTCCAAGTAATAGAGGAGTGTGTTGTTTCATTTGTATTTTCTTATTTTGTAATTCAACCACTCTCATTATTTCTCTTCTTAAAATTCCTCCATCTTTCCTTTCTTATTTTTTTTCTTGTGTTCGTCATGAAGTGAAAGTGGTTATTGGTCACCGACATTTTATTAATATATCTTGGATATGGCGTATAGAAGTCTACTAGATACGGCGTATTGGACTTTATTCTTCGTGGTTCTTGTGAAGTGCAAGCACATATATGCCATATCTTCCTTGATGGATATGGCATATTGGATGTCAAAACAGTTTCCTTCAGATTTCTTCGTTTAAGCTCCAAAATGCGCGCTTTTTGTATCTTCACAAAGTACTTCATAATTACTGTAATTCTCAAATATAAATGATTAAGTAACAATTCTTGCAATAAATATACAAAAGGGTAATTTACATGGGATAAATGATGCTATGAAAGTGACATTATTTGATGTCAATCAATTATCCCCCCTCACTTGAATCCTACTTGTCCCTCATGTAGCCTTTTTGAAATTTATGAAAATGTTCCCTTAAGGATTTTTCCGTTAAGCATTTATTCATTTTTTTACTAGTACACAACCAAACACTTCACGAAATAGAAAGATGAAAACACTCAAATCACTCAACTAATCTATGTAGTAATATGTAACTAATTCGCTCAATTGCTCGGTCGTGACGAGTATTCGACGTCAGGCTGGCAAGGATACACATATCATCCACTAAAAGCTAAGGAGTAAGGTAATTGGTTTTAAAAGGCCTTAAAGGGTTTAATCACTTTTTCTATTCTCTACCGATACCAATGATTCTAGAAAAAGGTGACAAAGACCAATACGTATCTCACCCTTAACGATGTGTTGACATCATATGACTGCATTCAAACCTTTACTCGAATAAGCTAAAGAATAGGACTAGTAGTCTTTACCAAAAGTTGTAAACCAACAAGGGCGACAAACCACATAATCATACATACATGGCCGTAACGACGGAGTAGACATGTGTGTTCGATCACATCCTCATTCGAGTTTAACCAAGGGTTAGGATGAAGAATGATACAGGGTATGGATCTTTTAACTTTCACTAAAAGTAATAAACCAACAAGGCAGATGAATCACGTATACATGGCCGTAACGACGGAATATACATGCATGGCTCAATCACATCCTCATTCAAGTAAAACCCAAGGTTAATGATTAGTAAAGGGAAATAAATTGTTGTTAAATAAAATTTATGAAACAAATAGACTAAGTCCAAACAGATGAGGCTCATGTTGCTAGATACTTTTTCCCGACCATTACCATGATAAAGACACAACTATATACACAAACGTCTTGATCATAGATCAAAAACAACAACCTAAGTTGGCGTTCCCGTAACGGTTAACTCCCAATCATCCCATACTTTTACAATGATAAGTGGCGATATCTACCACTTTATACAAAACTTTACATCGTCGATTTATAAACACGTATCAACGAATAATCGATCCTTCAAATAATTCTATCGGTTTAAGCTTTAACAAACCGACTATCTTCAAACTTTCCTCCTCTTTTTTGTTGCGATTTTTCTATTTTTTCTATTTTTTATTTTTTTAAACAATACATAAACTACGAATCTCGATGTAATTTCACCGTCTTCACGAGCATAATAACTCCGGATAATTTCTTCCATGATTCTACATTCTTCGGACGTATCAATAATTGTGATGGTAGTAAAAATACATGAGTTTTGACTACTTTTTACATTCCCATTGCAATGTGCAAATTTCCCAACCATACCAGAGATAGAAAATGACACAAGACACATGAAATACATACTTTACAATTTAAGCAACTAGCAACTGATAAATGGACTTAATCTAACAGGGTAGGCTAAGGTGTAAAGGTGTAACGAAATAAATAGTTGGTGTTATCCTAAAGGATTGGCACTACAGGTTTTTCTATGGTATCTTACTCTTAAAATGAGAGTAAACAAAGGGTTTATACGGGGGTTAACTAACCAGTGTAGTTAGTTAATAAAACAACATATAAAGGCTTTTTAGATGTAATCCTAGAAATTTACCAATTTAAACAAGTTACTCCATCTAAATCCATGGTACTCATTATTGTGGTCTCGAATAAATATACCAAGTCAAGTTCTAAAGTCTACAACATCACCGGCACACTCATATTTTTGTGGGATTTTGGTAAACATTTAGAAACGGATAAGGCTGAATCCTCACAATAACTAATTAGGGTTATGTGTGCACGTTATGTAACAAGTAATTTTACAAAAGTATGCTTGATTTTTTTTAATTTAAGCATATTAATGTGAAAAATAGGACAAGTAACGTTCTAATTCCCATCCCCCCACTTAAATTATACAACGTCCTCGTTGTATAAAAATAACATTAAAAATGGGAAATAAAAGAATTAGAATGAGAAACTCCCCTGAGTTTATGAGCAAGAATGTGTGTTGTAAATGCGTTTGGATACCAGCATGACTACAACATACATAAGATTCCAGATTATGGATACTCCACCAATGTTGTCGATTTCTTTCCAGCGAGGTCCTGTGCAAAATATAAGAAAACAGTGCAATCCTATTTCAGGTATCCTACGGTTAATAAAAGAAAATAAAAAAATAAAAATAAATTGTACAAGAAACCAATACGTCGTATCCAAAAACCTGGATACGCCGTATGCAGAAACCTATAAAAAATATCAATACGAGTCAGATTTTCCAGATACGCCGTATCATGTACATGAATACGCCGTATCCCAAATTTAACAATAATGTTTTAAATGCATAGAAATAAAGGACTGGCAACGTCTAGACATTCAATACATTGTATGATATGCAGCAGATACGCCGTATTGATGTCTGGGAAGACAGACTCGATAAAAATAAATTAAAAACGGCTCGGGTTGTCTCCCGGGAAGCACTTTTCTTTTTAGCGAAGTCTTTAAGTTAGACTTTTTGTCAAATTCTCACACTATTCAACACTCTTCCTCTCATGCTTTCATTCTCGTTATGGATTTGGTGCTTGAGTCTGTAATCTATCAATGAGTTATATTGCTGAACTTACTGTCAGGCTTGATTCTATCATGCACAAATAAATCACAAAACCATCATATCAATATATATACATCAAAAGGTAACCTGTCTTTAGTTTAGATACATCATGATATGAATAATATAAATGTACACAAAATAGAAATCAAAAGTAAGGGAGAGAGGAATCATAGATCTTACTATGGTGTTGAGGTGCTGGCGTCACCAGTCCTGCCTGGTGCGCCTCTGGTACGAAATTTGATGATTAGAATAGCTCATGTACTTAACCCTACCCTGATCTATCATCAGAGATTGGCTAGTGATCGTCTAAGAGGTGAATCGGGAAAAATCATGGGCCATACTATCCGGCACATCCCTCTGCTTTGCCATACTGCCTCGCAAACCATGGACCTCCTCCTCTAACCTAGCTAACCTCTATAGCATAGTCCTACCCTGGGCTGCTGCTGGTGGCTGAGGTGCCTGCACGGGTGATGGAACAGCGTAAGCACCCTCGTCGACATCAAGAGCACCCTCAATGACCTCTAGGGCACCAGCCGTTGCATCAGGTTGCTTCTCTGGTCCCGGGGCTACCTAAGCCTAATTATCATCAAGCTCATCACAAATCTGTAGCCACACGAGCTCGCCCATATCAATCACGGGTAGGTCTCGGACTATAACCATTAATCCCTGAAGTCTATGCTTAGCAAGAAGTCATCCTCCAGATATCATAGCTCCGCACTTCCTCCCCGAAGCAAATCTTCTTAAATACCAAGCCAAAAGATAAGGGATGTTGACCGACCCAACATCCATGACCCAGAGGTAAAATAAATCAGTCATAGTCACCTTCTCAGGTGCCTAACTCCTCCCAGCAATGTTACACGCAATCAACCTATAGCCAGCCTAAGTATCGGATATATAATCGCCTTGTATGATGGGGATGTACCAAGGAAATCCCCCTCAGATGAGATCCCTTTCCAGTAAGCACTCAAATCCCCCTTATCAGGGATCTGCCATAGCCAAAATAAACTTTATAGGTTTGCGATAGTATCTACATTTATTAATGAATGGCTAAATTGGGTTATGTTTGTTTCAACAGTGTCATAGTACTAGGATTTCTTGGTGAGATTATTAAAACACGTATGTAGATTGACCATAGAACTAGAGAAGTTTGAACGATGACAATAACATAATAGTACAATACAGCTCATTTCTGACTTGCCATCTCGCAATGTGAACATGAAGATAGTCCTAGAGCACCTTACGTTGAATTGAACTTATTTTAAGGGGTGTTTGGGATTGCTTAGGGAACACAGACAAGTATTTTAATTATTGTTTCAAGCTTTGTTTTTGTTATTCTATCTTATAGTTTTTTATCATTTTTTCTTCTATAATCTGGAAATTGCTTTCGGATGGAGCTTATATACACATATGTGGTGATGCCAAAGGCATGGCCCAAGTTGTACCCCTCACTCTTACCTATTTCGGTCTATTCTAAAGTAGATTGTGATGTTTGAATAATTTGATTACAAAAGAAAAGACCACAAAAGTCTG